>JBBPBX010003927.1:67902-79572 GCA_038048925.1 Garcialebias charrua | reverse complement strand
ATCAGAAATTACAATAGGCTGATAATCAACAGATAGAACATTTGGTAACAGCTTAGTGTCAACAAAAAAATAATCAATACGAGAGAAAGACTGATGTAAATGGGGAAAAAAAAGAAAATTTCTTGATTTGGGGATTATAAAATCTCCAAGGATCAACACATCCATTTTTTGACATAAAATCCGAAAGTGATCTAGCCATTAATGATGGAACCAATCTGCGTGGGTGAGACCTATCTAAATTGGGGTCGGTGACACAGTTCATATCCCCGCCTACTATGACGAAATTATTGTCTAAAGAAGGAAGAGATTCAAATAGTTTATTCATAAAGTTCATAATTATCAAATTCATAAATTTTTTGTGCTCATTTCTACTTTTTTAATCCTAACTCAGCAAATATATGTTCTTTCTGCTTTCTTCTGCTAACTTGGGCTGATTCTTCCATTTCAGCTACATTTCAGCATGGGTTTTAGCTCATTTAAGCTGTTTTTCAGCAAGTTCATCTGCAATAAGCGTTCACACTGTATTCTCGAAGGAAATACAATTTCCCCAGTTGTTTGCTGTAATGTATTCACAGAAAAACAAATCATACAAACATCTGTACATACTTTCTTCTAAAGGCTTTGATTTTATTTCTGGTGTCTCCTCTGGGTCCATGTCTGCAGCCTGTTGACAACACATAAACACAGATTTTTGAAAAATTCTTGAAATGAATAGAATAGAATAGAGTGGAATAGAATAGAATAGAAACAACTTTTATTGTCCCACAGATGGGAAATTCAACTGTAACAGCAGCAACAGATAAAAAAGATTCACACTGTTCCTAAAATGTTAAAAACAATATATAAAGACAGTATGAGTGAAATATGAAATGTGAATGAATGAGCAACTTTAATAACCACAAACAGTGAATTTGGGGGCTTTTTACTTTTTTTCTGATTTAGTGATTGGCCTACTTATTACAGAAAATGGCATCCTGCAGCCTTCACAACACTAAATTACACCAAGCAATAGTGACACCAAAAAAAAAAAAAAAAAAAAAAAAAAACATTTTTAGTCAGTTTTGTCAACCTTCATGTAAGTAATAATTTAAAGGTTTCTTCCTACCTTGGTGCCACACTTTCTACACTTGGTCACTTTTATTCCCCTTTCCTTCACAATCCACTTTGAATAACATCCATCTCCTTCTCCCCCTGTTTTCCTTTCCACTGTCCCTTCCTCATACTGTACACTGATTTAACCAATTTTAATTTCAATGTCAATTTGTTTATATAGCACATAAAAACAACAAAAGCTGACCAATGTGGTTCACAGTTAAGACAAAGAGTTAAAAAAAGCATCTAGTGCCACTCAAAAATGTAAGAAAGTTAAAAGTAAATACAGCACAACAATAAAATCTGCTCAAAATTTGTTCTCAGACTCTGCGTGGATCAACAGCCAAGGAATACAGATGAGTCTTGAGCAAAAATTTAAAAGTCTTAACAGTTTGTTTGAGCAGTCTTTAAATTCTTGGGTAAACTGTTCCACAGTTTTGGAGTAGCAACCGCAAAAGCCCGATCACCTCTGGATTTCAATTTGGATCTGGGGACATCGAAGTGCTCTTACTGGAGTGTAAGCACTGAATAAAAGTCTTCCCTCTGGAATTCAGAAATTATTTAAGTTAAGAGAGAGTAAATATAATTTACGAGGTTTGTTAATATTTGAACAAGGTAAAGAGAAAAGTAAAGTAAAATCTAGATGTATTTCAGTTATCGGCGTGAAACTGGAATGAACTGAGTGATGATCTCAAATTATGTGCTTTTTTGGTGAGCTTCAAAAGAGCCTTAAAATGTAAAATTATACAAGCTTATGGAGATGTTATGTAGATGTATATATGTATTGTGTAACCATGTATGTATGTAATGTGAGTATGTGTACATGTATGTATCATATACATGCATACTTAAATATACAGTAAATGTTTGTATGTGCGCTTATGTATATATATGGACAGTAGATAGCTGTCATCATGTAGACTGCTGAATAGGGTAGGCAAGTATAAGCCTTGGCTTCAGCCTATTCCTTTTTTGGTAAATGATTGATTTACCATTGATATTGTTTTTTCTTTCTTTTGTTTGTAATGTTTTTAATTTACCAAAATAAAGTTGAGTTGAGTTGAGTAGATGTTCATAAGATCACAGAAATAAGACGGGGCCAGACCTTTTAAGATTTTAAAAACAAGCAATAAAATCTTAAAATCAATCCGAAAGTGGACAAGGAGCCAGTGGAGGGAAGCCAGGACAGGACAGGGGTTATGTGTTCATATTTTTTAGTTGCTGTTAAAAGACGAGCTGCTGCCTTCTGGACAGATTGTAAACGATGCAAAGATGATTTGTCTAAACCAACATACAATGAACTACAGTACGGTAGTCCAAATGAGAGGTAATAAAAGCGTGAATCACCTTTTCAAGGTCTCTAAAAGGGAGACAAGACTTCATCTTGGCAATGAGTCTTAGCTAGAAGAAACTGGGTTTCACATCTGCATTTATCTGTCTAATTTAAAAGCACTATCAATAATAACTCCCAGATTCTCGACAGTGGAGTGGCTGTATGAAGCCAAGGAGGGTGTTACATTTACCAAAGCTGATGACTTCAGTTTTATTTTCATTTAAATTCAGAAAGTCTTGTTGTAACCGGACTTTAATGTCGTTTAGACAGTTCAACAGTGGATCGACCCTGTCTGACTCAATCGGAAGATATAACTGAGTATCATCAGCAAAGCAATGGAAAGGGATGTTGTGTTTTCTAAAAATGGACCCCAAAGGCAACATGTAAAGATTAAAAAGCAGTGGACCTAAAACAGACCGTTGAGGGACTCCACAGATCAGAGGAGCTGGAGATGAGCATTCCCCTAAATGAAGCGAAAAACTCTTGTTGTCAGTCAGTTTACTTTCCAGAAGACTTGTGTTACTTGGCTTATTTCTCCATAACATGATATTTCTCCTTCTCCATGAGCTCTCCATGAGCTGGACAAGAAAGTTCATGCTCAATAATCCAGGTACCAAATCCAATAATTCTCAGTCGGGTCATCTGAACAGTTTCTTTTTTTATAGAAACGTTTCACCCTCCATCCGGAGGGCATCATCAGTCAGAGCTGATGAGCTGGACTTTTCAAATCTTAGGACCAAATCTTGGTGTATGTGGCAGACAGCTACATTGTTCAAATGTTGACATGCTAAGCTAAGGGGCACAATACAGATGCGCTAAGATGCTACAGATGTAGCGCTTCGTTTCTCTCACACATCCTAACCCCTCCCACCCACGGGTCAACAGATGACGTCACTAACATAGCGGTAAGCTAGCGAGCAACAAGGAGGTGTCTCCCCCTCCTCTCCCACAGAAACTCCTGAAGAGATGAGCGCCTGCTGAAGGAATGCTGTTTTTTTAAAAGGGAAATGATCCATCCATCTCGCCTCTGAGATCTGCCCCCAATCAAAAACGCTTCAGATACACAAGATTCGCACAAGATTCGCATAAATATACGACAGAGATTTGGGGTCACGCAAAAAAATGAAAATTTACATTGCCACTCTAAGAATTTTTTTTATTAAAAGCCATAAAATTACGAGAATAAAGTTGTATAAGACTTTTTTCCTTTTTTTTTGACAGCTGTCGTTAAATTAATTAATTTTTTCCACGAGTCGAATCCACAACGCGACCTGTCAGTCAGTCCATTAGGCGTGTCAGAAAATGATCAATTCGAAGCTAAACGAGTGGTAATATTATCCGAACTCTGACACGATAAACCAGGTTTACCATATTTTAACTGTGGTAAAATGAAGAATATTTGTTAAACTTTATTGTTACTTAATTGTTATCTTACTCAAAACGTGTTCCAATACTGCCACCTACTGTTGTGTTTTGGATACTGCTTCTGGGATGAATATACGTGACGTTATTATTATGACATGACTTTCGTTTTTGTTTCGGTTTAAAAACGGCGCTCAGTGAGCGAAACTGTGTGCGTGCAGCACTGTTCGACATCTTCAATAAATATGCCAGAAAGAGGCTGAAAATACCCAGCAACATACAGAAGCTTTCAATTGGACATTTGCTGACACGCCTACTGGACTGATTGACAGGTCGCATCGTGGATCTGACTCGTGGGGAGAATAAATGAATAAATAAATAAATAAATAAATAAACGAGAGCTGTAAAAAAAAGTATTGTGTGATTTTATGGTAAATGGAGCTTATTTATATAGCGCTTTCCAGCCCCCTGTGAGGAGCCCCAAAGCGCTTTACAATACCAGCCATCCACCCATTCATTCAGACATTCATACACCGGTAGTGGTAGCCTGCCTTGCAAGGCGCCATCCAGACCTACCGGGAGCAACTCGGGGTTAAGTGTCTTGCCCAGGGACACAACAACACATGGTGGGCGGATGCGGGATTCGAACCTCCAACCTTCCGATCAGGGGTCGACTGCCATTACCACTACACCACGGCTGCCCCAATTTATTCTCGTAATAAGACTACAACTTTATTCTCGTAATAGTATGACTTTATTCTCATAATTTTATGACTTTTAAATTGTTTTTCCCTTAGCATGGCAATGTAATTTATTTAAAAAAAATTTAGCATAAAGCTTTATCGTATAAAAGCGCAAATTTTGCCGAAAAGAGACGTTTTCAGGTAAACCCATGAACTCGTGACAGGGAAAGATTTTTAACCAGCTTTTCACTTGCAGGGGCATTCAAAGATAATGTACATACACAGAACAGTCCTCGAATGTGGTCTTCTGTTGACTTTTATAATAACACAAGAACATTTCAGTGGAGCTCAGAGGTCAGTGGGCATTCCTTCAGTCCTGAAGGCAACTGCAGTCTAAACTCACAAAAGCACACTTAGTCTGCACAGTTATTGTTTATGGGCATCAGGGAGAGGCCCGTGAGATGGCCTCCGGGTCAAGATAAGAGATTGTTTGAGAGAGAGCAGACCAGCAAGTTCCCATGGCAGGAGAGAAAGATACCCTGATGCATGCTCAATAATCCAGGCAGAAAAATCCAAAAAAGCTAAGTCTGATCCTCTGGACATTCAAAAACAAAACAAAAAAGTTGAAACGTTTCGTCTTTCGTCCGAAAGACAATACAAAACATGCTCTGATGTGATATTAGGAAGCTTTGTTTAAAATTATAGTTTTATTTAGTTAATAGTTTTACAGTCACTCTTTGTCAGGCGGGTTGAAAAATATGCAGTGTAAAGCCTGAAATATACCTGAGCGTACAAGCAATACGCCTATACGCCACGTACGTACGTCAAGGCAAAAGCGTAGCCCCGCGTAGCCCCTCAGGGCACGTACGCGCAAAGCTTTTTTTTTTACGACCGCGGACGCTTGCGCGGTGTCTGACCATAAACTTCCCCGGCGCCGGACTGTTTTGTATGTTACACAAATGAAATAAATTCCCCTTCTTTATCGCTGATCTGGCCTTTTCTTTTGTTTTTTTGCCTAAAGTCAAGTAACCGCTTCTTCCTCCGTTCACTCGATGACTGAAATGAATGAATTCAGGTCCTACCTGGGTGCGCAATGTTTTAAATATTCCCTGGTGGACTGTGTGCTGCAGGAAAAGCGCTCCCTGTTATTATTTTTATTTCTGAGATAACTTTTTATAACATATATAGTAGAAACACCGCATCAGAACACCGCAGCTTTCTTCAGCGAGCTGCTCATGAGCTGACTGAAAGCTGTCAATCATTTCAGTAGGCGTGTCAGCAAGTGACCAATCAGCGAGCTCAGTTGAGTCCCCTCCGCGCGCAGCTGCTCATATTACAACAAGGATCTGGAGCGAGCACGCGAGCGTTTGAAAGCTGATAAAAGCCGAGCTATAGCAGCGAAAGCATGCGCACAAAATGCGCGCGTACAGTGGCGTACTTCATGTACGCTCAGGTGTATTCCAGGCTTAATCCTTGAAATGCGCAGACACGGCCGTACGCCTCCTCCTCCTGTCTGCTCCGGACCACGCAGCTAAATTACTGCACCGAACGGGCATTGTAGAATCAATCTGTGCATGCGTCTAACAGAAACTGAAACTTGCAGCTTGTGTATGATGACCGTCGTCAAGAGTGAGTCATTGACAGACGTGGTGGAGAGAATCCTGTGATTTTTCAAAATAAAAGTTTTTTTTTTCTTTCTGTGTGGCCTGGTACAAATTGACACGCGGCCCGGTACCGTCCATGGCCCGGTGGTTGGGGACCACTGAGATAGTGTAAGACGTTCCAACAAGTTTTTTATTGTTACTTTTTTAATCTGTCCAGACGACCTGATTTAACTTTGTTAGTTTTTTTTTTTTTTTTTTTACCTGGATTAAGTATTCATCAGGATAATAATTCATTCAACCTTTATTTATACAGGCTAGCCTCGTTGAGTCATGGGGACTCATTTACAAGAGGGACCTGTCTCACTCACACCAAACAACCATCCACTCTCACACTCACACCTAGGGTCAATTTAGAGTCACCAATCAGCCTAACGTATATTATAAGATAGGGTGCTGTGTCTGAAGGTGGAAGTAGAAGGTCTAATGCTAAATGTTGTCTATAGTTATGTTCCACACGTTGGATGGAACGTAGAGGAGAAAGATAAATTTCAGAAGGATCTGGATGAAGTGATGAGAGAATACCTAGTGAGGAGAGTGTGGTGATTGGAGCAGAACACATACCTGCAAACTCAGAAGAGATGAAAAATGTGACAAACCTAACCCACCCAGCGAAGCTTTTGCGATTTTTAACATGTACGGTAAATTACACTTTCTGGTATACTCCAAAAATAAATTTGGGGGAAAAGACAATGACATTTACTAGCACGTCCTAATTTAATTAAGACGTACATAAGAAAGATGATGCCAGTAAAAAAGAAATAAAAATAAACAAACAACAACAGCAGCAAGCATACCAGAGAAACCAAATATAGAGAGCATTTAGCTATTAGCAAAAACTCATTTCTTAAATGTTTTGGCCAGACAAGCCTTTCAAGGGCCCATTCCCACTGTCCATGTTCCTCTTTCATGCCCATTAGCATCAGAAGCATTTGTAATAGGGATGCACGATATTATCGCGATGGAATCGGCCGATATTAGCGATAAAGTTAAATATCGGACATCGGCCATTCCATCAAAATTACTCACCAATATAAAAGGCACTGTTTTTGTATGGCAACCCAGTGACAAGTATACCTGCAGCGCCAGCATAATGTTATGACGTAACGCACATTGTTGAGTTTAGATTTGTGAAAATTTACTAATTTGAACTGCTCAAGTGTTGTCATTGTGTTAAAAAGAGTAAATGTCATGAATATATTTGACATTAAACATAATGCAAGTTGAAGTATT
The DNA here is from genome assembly GCA_038048925.1 of Garcialebias charrua. NCBI lineage: Eukaryota > Metazoa > Chordata > Actinopteri > Cyprinodontiformes > Rivulidae > Garcialebias > Garcialebias charrua. The sequence goes on along the minus strand of JBBPBX010003927.1, from coordinate 72,208 downwards.
TCATTATTTTCTGCCCCCTTTTTGACATGTGCATTTGGTAGCAGTCCAAACTGACAAAGACCATGCAGAATAATGTGGTATTTTAATTCCACAGCAGAGAAAGCTATAAAGTAGATCTACGTAAAAAATATTGGTATTGGTATCGGTTATCGTCCAAATAAGTTTTAACATCTGAGCATATCGGATATCGGCCAAAAATCCAATATTATTTGTGCATTTGTAATGTAAGGAGGACTGGGGGTCCTGCCCCAGAAAATTCTGAATAAAGTAGATGCCATTTCCTGCATTCTGGTGTATTTAAAAGGGTTGTTAAACATCTATGTTTACCTACATAAGTAAACACTTGACTCAATACCTATTTAGAGACATCAAACAGAATTACAACATCAGGACCTCTGCACGGATTTTAAAAAATTGTTGAAATCAGTTCTGTGCAAGAGTTTATTCTGTTATGAAAGACTCTGGTATTTTGGGGATAAGTTGTTTTCTGGGGTTCTGCACACACAGTCTTGTCTTATCAGCAGAGGAGACAGTGCTTACACTTCTTCCAAGACATAAAAATACTTTTTTTCCCTCTCTCTTTCAGTTGTTCCCTTTTCTCAGGGGTCACCACAATAAGTTCACTTGCAGAGATTTGGTAAATGTTTTACACCGGATGCCCTTCATGATGCAACCTCTGACCAATTAATACAGCCCTCCATGTGGAGAAGAGGGCTGCCACCTAGGGCACCAGATATACAAACTGGATTCCAAAAAAGTTGGGACACTAAACAAATTGTGAATAAAAACTGAATGCAATGATGTGGAGATGGCAAATGTCAATATTTTATTCGTAATAGAACATAGATGACAGATCAAAAGTTTAATCTGAGTAAATGTAACATTTTAAAGGAAAAATATGTTGATTCAAAATTTCAGTGTCAACAAATCCCAAAAAAGTTGGGACAAGTAGCAATAAGTGGCTGGAAAAAGGAAATTGAGCATATAACGAACAGCTGGAAGACCAATTAACACTAATTAGGTCAATTGACAACATGATTGGTATAAAAAGAGCTTCTCAGAGTGTCAGTGTCTCTCAGAAGCCAAGATGGTAAGAGGATCACCAATTCCACCATTGTTGCACAGAAAGATAGTGCAGCAATACCAGAATGGTGTTACCCAGCGTAAAATAGCAAAGACTTTTAAGTTATCATCATCAACCGTGCATAACATCATCAAAAGATTCAGAGAATCTGGAACAATCGCTGTGCGTAAGGGTCAAGGCCGTAAAACTCTACTGGATGCTCGTGATCTCCGGGCCCTTAAACGTCACTGCACCTCAAACAGGAATGCCACTGTCAAGGAAATAACAGAATGGGCTCAGGAATACTTCCAGAAAGCATTGTCAGTGAACACAATCCACCGTGCCATCCGCCGTTGCCAGCTGAAACTCTACAGTGCAAAGAGGAAGCCATTTCTAAGCAAGCTCCACAAGCTCAGATGTTTGCACTGGGCCAGGGGTCATTTAAAATGGAGTGTGGCAAAATGGAAGACTGTTCTGTGTCAGATGAGTCACGATTTGAAGTTCTTTATGGAACACTGGGACGCCATGTCATCCGGACCAGAGAGGACAAGGATAGCCCAAGTTGTTATCAACGCTCCGTTCAGAAGCCTGCATCACTGATGGTATGGGGTTGCATGAGCGCTTGTGGCATGGGCAGCTTGCATGTCTGGAAAGGCACCATTAATGCAGAGAACTATGTTCAGGTTCTAGAACAACATATGCTCCATCTAGACGTCATCTCTTTCAGGGAAGACCCTGCATTTTTCAACAAGATAATGCCAGACCACATTCTGCAGCAATCACAACATCATGGCTACGTAGGAGAAGGATCCGGTACTGAAATGTCCAGCCTGCAGTCCAGATCTTTCACCTATAGAGAACATTTGGTGCATCATAAAGAGGAAGGTGCAACAAAGAAGGCCCAAGATGATTGAACAGTTAGAGGCCTGTATTAGACATGAATGGGAGAGCATTTCTATTTCTAAACTTGAGAAACTGGTCTCCTCTGTCCCCAGACGTCTGTTGAGTGTTGTAAGAAGAAGGGGGATGCCACACAGTGGTAAAAATGGACTTGTCCCAACTTTTTTGGGATTTGTTGACCATGAAATTTTGAAACAACATATTTTTCCCTTAAAATGATACATTCTCTCAGTTTAAACTTTTGATCTGTGATTTGTGTTCTATTCTGAATAAAATATTAGATGTTGGCACCTCCACATCATTGCATTCAGTTTTTATTCACAATCTGTTCAGTGTCCCAACTTTTTGGAATCCAGTTTGTAAAATCAATCCTTCCATCTATCCATCCATCAATTCATCCATTCATTTTACCTGCTTCTTCCTTTGCAGGTTGCAGAGGTTACTGGTGCCTATATCCAGCTGTCACTGTGGGTGTCACAGTCCCAGAACAGGTCTCCAGTCAATCACAGGGACACATAGAGAGACAGACAACCATTCACTCTCTCACTCACACCTAGGGACAGTTTAGTTACCAATCAGCCTAACATGCATGTTTTTGGTCTGTGGGAGGAAACCAGAGTAGCTGAAGAAAACCTACTCATGCACAGTACAGTACTGTATTAGAAATTATTTTATATCATGGGTTATGTATTTTTTATATTGTGTCTGTGTTAAGAGAATTTTTGGTCAAAGGTTATGGATGTTTTTATTACTATGGCCGAGAATCTTATCTCTGCCCATGAACCATATGTTTGGGTTAGCGAAGAGAGCTGGCTGAGGCTGCAGCATGCCGCTGTCTCCAAGGACACCCCCTGAGCCCAGTGAACTCGGCTGAACTGATAAGGCTTTAAAAAAGCAAATGGAAAAGGCAGACCGAGACATATTTTTACAACAGTCGTCATGTATGTACAATGTACCGTATGTATTTATGTAACATGTCCTGAAAATCTAACCTTGCAAGTAAATGGTAAATGGTAAATGGAGCTTATTTATATAGTGCTTTCCAGCCCCCTATGAGGGGCCCCAAAGCGCTTTACAATACCAACCATCCACCCATTCATACACACATTCATACACCGGTAGCGGCAGACTGCCATGCAAGGCGCTTTCCAGTCCTACCGGGAGCAACTCGGGGTTAAGTGTCTTGCCCAAGGACACAACGACACAAGTAAACTCCTGGTTTAACATATCCTGTCGTCGAGTGTGGTTCTTTTTTAGTCAACAACATAAGCGAGAATATTTTTCTGAAGCAGTTAGAGAACATCTTGCTCTCCTGCCTAACTTCCCGCTCTGCTGTCTCTCCTAACAACCTCTTTAGCTTGGCCTGGAGGCCAAATTGCTGCATCTCCCTGACGCCCACATCTGTGCAGACAAGAGTAATGAGACGTGAGACAATAAAGTACCTATAGACCAAATATCAAATGATCTGCTACATCAGCACATTTATTTGACCCCATTAATGGTGTTGCATTTACAAACTACTATGGATTAAAGCAGAAAAAAGAGTTTGACTGAAACTTTTACAACACCTAGAGGCAACCCAACTGACCCCCCACATACCCCACCCCCCCATATACAACATACTGTATTTGAAAATGTTTTTCAGCATACAGGTCACTTTTCAAAAGTTGACATGTAAAGAAAAGACCCTGTGCACATGACAATGGTAAAAGCATACAGTATACTCAGTGGTTGATTTGAGCTGGATCCTGCTGGAACAAGATCTGGGAACTCTCTCATTTTGACCTCGTTCGCTCCGGCAACTGTTCGCTCGGATCCGGTAACTCAAATATCCGCCCAAAGAAGTCCAAAGTCATCACACATTTTTATTTTTTATTATGTCCCGCGTGGATGAGCGTCTTCATCCACATTCAGCAGTGCACCCTGCAGACAGTGTATGTTTTACACACAGGAGCGTCTCCAGACAGTTTTGCAGAGCGCGGACAACTGGTGATGTGTCGGAACTTACGCACACACACATATGCACACAGCTGAAGGTGGATGAAGACGCTCCCCATGGGACATGCAGTCCACGTCTCTGCTGGGCAGGAGCGTGTGCGCAAGCTGGTGAATGTGTTGCAGCTAGAACATCCACTCCACAGACTGGGCAACGTCTCCTCTTGTTGTATTTTTCATAAATAATCAAAATTAAAATGTAAGATGACTTTGGACTTTTAGGGGCGGAGATTTGAATTGCCGGCTACATTTCAGACATAAATAAAATAGCTTACTGTAAAAATAAAAAAAATCTATATACATATATATACATATATATATATATATACATATACATATATATACATA
>JBBPBX010003927.1:53458-63729 GCA_038048925.1 Garcialebias charrua | reverse complement strand
CGTAAGTCCGGGACCTCGTAAGTCAGAGCACTCGTAAGTCGGGGACTACCTGCGGTAGTCCCCGACTTACGAGCGAGTTCCGTCCCTAGGGGGCGCTCGTATGTCAAAAATTCGTAAGTAGGATCACATAGTAAAAAAAAAATAAAAAAAAATAAAAAAAAATTATTATTTTTTTTTAATTATTTTTTTATAAATGAATACATGTACAGTACTGGACAGTCACCAAGCACTTAGCCTATCCTAACACAGTTTTTAAAGATGAAGGAATAAGTTGAATTGTCTCCCTTTCACATAAAGGGAGCAAGCTCCCTATGGAGCCTGCAGGGAGGAGGGAGACAATTCAACTGACTCCTTCATCTTTAAAAACTGTGTTAGGATAGGCTAAGTGCTTGGTGACTGTCCAGTACTGTACATGTATTCATTTATAAAAAAAAAAAAAAAAAAAAAAAAATAATAAATTTTTTTTTTTTTATGAGATGCATGCTCTTAAGTCCGGGACCTCGTAAGTCAGAGCGCTCGTAAGTCGGGGACTACCTGTATATATACTGTATATATATATACATACAGTATATATATATATACCGGTATACAGTACACATGTATATACATATACAGTATACATGTATACAACGAGAGAAATGTTTGATGAGCATTATTCACAAACATCACGTTTCAAAACAGCCCTACCGGTAATTTGTCAAAATAACAGCGATCAAAATGTCGAAAAGACAATTTATTATCTAAAATATATGGATGGATGGTCCTTAGCTGGAGAACAGAGAATTGAAGGTAGTGGTACTCGAGATTGAAGCAGAACAACGCACATGACTGAATTCAGCTGAGAAGAGTCCAGGTCGAACAGTGATGTGTGTGTGTGTGTTTGGGGTGGGGGGGTAGGACGCTTGACAGAATCGGAGCTGCTCAGCTTGTTGTTGCTCTCTAAAACAGTAATTTCAATTCAACCTTTATTTATACAGGTTGTTAGTCTCATTGAGCTTCGAGGACTCATTTACGAGAGAGACTTGTGATGGAGATGTTCAACATTTATCATCTAAAACTAATTACTCTGACACAATAATTCTAACCCAGCTCACTTATATCAAATACTCTCTGTTCCCTTCAAACACTTATATTTGATAGTAACATGTTTGTTTTTCTCCTTGATACAGAAAAGACAAAGTCTTTTAGCCTTGACAATGTTTGGATTAGATGTTCCTGTTGGATTATCTGTAAGACGTCAAAGCTTGTCAACTCCACCTCCTTCTTGTTTAAAGGACAACACCCACCGTGACAGTAACAATTCACCATATTGGAGAATTACTGTAGTATTTTATGAATTTTATTTTCATTTTTGCATTTGGGCCAGGCGAGGGTTAAAAAAAAAAAAAAAAAAAAAACCCACTCCCGAATGAATCCGGAAACCTGGCCGAAGAGTCCCGAAGGGTCATGCCTTTTGTTACATTGATCTCCACCCAGAAAGCAAGGCAGAAGGTAGGAGTGAGTTTCCATGGAGGTTTATGAGAGTGAGAGTAAAACTGCATATTTCCTGGTGCATTTTTGTGTACAACTGGACCAGTGGTCTGCTTTTATTTTTTATTTATTTTATAGACCTTTTTAATAAGATATAACACCGCTGCGACTGTTGCTGGCTGCTCTCCTCTCCTCTGCCCAGAGAGGAGCGAGCCGCGCGGCTTCTCCCTGGCTCCCCGTTCCGCTGCGTCAGCTTTGAAGTTCGTGCCGGGGCTCGGTTCTGTCCCAGCCTTGTTGCTGGAGCACGGGGAAGCACAGAGAGCACGGGAGAGCACGGGGAAGCCCGCGCGCTCAGAGCTCCGCGCTGCGGCTGCCTTTCTACTCCCGACCTGTCTGGTCAGGGGAGAGAATAAAAAGGCGATGCGGAAATGAATGAATTTGTCGCGATCAAGCGAATTAAACTAGTATGTCTACGTGGATGCTGCTCAGAATATGACAGACATCAGTGAGCAACCGCTTCTCTTTTTTTTTCCTCTCTTAGAGCAGCGGTCATGGAAGTTGATGAAGGCTTATTAAAACTCCGCCTGTAACTCCAAGGCGGAATCTTTAGTGATGTGAATGCCCATATTTGGAGAGGGGCAGATCTTCCCGGAGCTTCTGCTAAAATCTGCTATAAATCATGAAATAACACATTTTGCATTATTTCTCTACAATATAAATAAACGCTCCTGTATTATTTTTAAATAAACTAATAAATATTAATGGCGATGCAATTTGAAAACATGGTGGGTCATGGACTTTAAATAGCTTGTCATATCCAGCACAATTCGGATTTGTGCAAGAATGTGTTCATGAGACCAACCAAGTTTCAGAAGTACATTATAAAGCCTTATCCCCTTTGCAAAGTTTCATTATCTGTGTTAACACAATTCTCTTGTTTATCTTGAGTGGTTTTTATTAAGGTAACGGGTTTAAAATCCCCATCAACGTGCTTTTAATCAATTTACAGGTAGTCCCCGACTTACGAGCGAGTTCCGTTACAACGAGTTGCTCGTAAAGCGAAAATTCGTAACTTGGAACGGCCGCCACGTGTCTCGTAAGTCCGGAATTTCGCTCGTAAGTTGGAACGGTTTTGCTAGCGCGACTACAAACACTCGTTTTTCATCGAAAAACTGCTTACGAGTGCATAAAAATGATCGGAAACGTGTGTCCACATGTTTAGCTAACGAACTGTGGTGAAAAAACACAGAAAAACTTGGTATTTTTTGCGTTTTTTCCAAAAATTTGCCAGCTCGTAAGTCCGGAACCTCGTAGGTCAGAGCGCTCGTAAGTCGGGGACTACCTGTAATCATAACATAATCAAATTGTTAACAACCTGTTATAATGAAGGTACACAGTAGAATGTGTACATGACCTTTGTAAAGTACACAGTATACTGTAGTTGGTCCTACACAGTACAGGGAACCCTTGAGTTACGGCGCCCTCGACCTACGGCAACTCGGACATATGAATGTATCATATTTAATAAAAATATGAAATTAAAAATAAAATTATTTTGTGTGTGTTTAAATGTTCTTAATTTCATGTGTACAGCTCTTTGTTGCAGCTGTGGTTGTTTTAAATGGCTTTATAAATAAAGTATAATTATTATTTTCATGTTTTATTACAATTTTAAGCGTATTTGCGCGACTTCCGGTCGTTTCCGGAAATGCATCCGTGTCCACCATTTTACGGTCCCTAAGTGCGGTCAAGTGAGGTCCGCCATTATCGGCTCATGCCAGCTGGCTCTAGAGGACTGTGTGTCCGATCAGGGTTGCCTCATACGGATAAATTAGCTGGAAACACTCGGTGAACTCTGTGGACGTCTCAGGCCCGGAGCAGCAGCCGCGGATCGCTCGATGCCGCCCGATAACACCAGGTCATGGCCTGGGCTAACTACGCAGCTAATGCCGGAGCTAACAAGGTGTGGGAGCAGAAGCAGCTTGTTTTGGATGGACGAACATCGCGGAAAAACGGCTTTCAGTAAGTTTTTTTTTTTTCTGGCTCCAAATGTATGGAGTTAACAAGCTAACAGTCCTTCTTGTAAACAGTTTTGTGCACGAGTGGAGCGGAACGTAGCTGGGGGAGCTCGGACGTGCAAGAGCTAATGCTAAAAGACGAAGGCAGGCTTTGACCAGCTCAAAGTAAGAAATTATATTTTTTATTTATTCATTTATTTACATGTGATACTGCACTAGGTGTGTTAGGTGTGTTAGGATAGGCGAAGTGCTTCTAACTGTACAGTAACATACATATACGTGCAGGCAGTGGCGGCTCGGGTGGGCTCCGACTTACGGCAAAATCGACCTACGAACGGTCCTTAGGTCCGGAACTCGTTCGTAACTCGAGGGTTTCCTGTATAGTGTTCTCTAATGAAGTGTTGAAGTTGTAAGAAAACTTGAACCTGCAGCATCAAGACCAACAATCATTCTGAAGGAAGAGAAGGGGTTTTAAAAACTTTTATGTAGTTTACCGGTACTTTCATGTAATTTCAGAGTTTTCAGTTGAGACGTTTTTAGATATATTTAAAAAAATAATAAAACACAGAAAGTCCATTACAGAGTATAAATCAACTAATCAAATGTGGTATGTGCTCTAAATAAAAAGATCAAAAACATGCATGTTAGGCTGCCTTCAGGCCCAGGCCTCCCTTGCAAAAGAGATCTGTGATCTCAAAGGGATTTGCCTGGTTAACTAAAAGTTAACAAATAAACAAATAAAATAAATAGATGCCATATTTGAGCTATGTGGATATTCTAATTTGTGTTTTAGAAAGTGGATTAGGAAATAAATTCATGATATAAAGGGGTTTTAACTATTCTGACCTGAAAAGAACTGAAAGCAATTTTTTTTAATAAAGACTGATCAACATGACCCTTCAGACAGATCAATATACTAAATGTATTTATTCCTCTATAACTTTCTTTTTAATTATTTTTTACAGTTTTGGGCTCTAGTGGCATTTATTGTAGAGGGAGAGGGCGAAACGGGTAGAGAGAAGGGAGAGACCCTGCAGAAACAGCTCGTCGGGTCTGGGACACGAACCTGCGACGCCTGCAGAGAGGCTCAGCCTCAATATGTGCCGCGCGCTTATCCCCCACACCAAAGCGGCGGCACATTCTCAAACTTTCTTTACTAAAACTTTTACTCTTGTTGTAGCAAAAACAACGTCTGAAGAAAAGAAAACAGGAAAGATGGTTTTCAATAAAATATAACTATAAGAAGCTAAACTAAATAAGTTGATAATATTGTGTAATGCCAAATGAAAAGCATAAATGTTTTGTTGGAGTGATATTTGTGCTCCTGTGAACATGTATCTAACAACATACCAGAAACATGTGAACTGCTCTACCTGCAGACTCTGGTCTGCTCCTAATGATGTCTTCTGATTGGCTGTATAAATTAAACTACAAACAAAGAAAGAAAAAATAAAAACATCCAAATTCAGTGCATTTCTTCTCACAATGCTGACACTGATGAAGTAGCATGGACTTCTTGTTGTGGAAGGTTTATTTATGATGTTCTACCTTTGATGGTCTGTCAGACACCTTGCTGTAGGTGGGGCAAGGGTAGCACTCGGCTGATCTTTTCCTCTTCGGTTGTTTCTCAGGATCAGAGTCGGAGGTGGTTGAACCATCTGTGGATTCTGAATCTTGCTCCACTTTCACCTCAACAATTTTAAAACCTATTGAATAACAACACCAAAGAAACACGTGTTAAATACACACCAGAAAGGTCAAATTTTGGGAGGTACCAAGATGGCGATCTGAAAAGTCGCGTGTGACGTGAGCTCCGTAGACTACCGCAAAATTTCCATATTTAACTTTTGTTTTTCCACTCAAAAAAATATCCAATGGATGCAAAAAAGTTAACGAAACATGTGAAGCTGCAACCTGGGTCCACAAAGTCAAAAACCACATCTCAGGTAAAAGAACCGGAACATGATTACGCGATGGACATTACTATGCAAAACAAACGTGACCGTGATAGCTCGACACCGCCGACTCCGACAAAGTCGCAAACTGAAAAAAGAGTGAAGTCAGTTGAGGAAGGAGACACTGCGCAGGTCTCTAATAATGTCCTATTTGAAGCTATCATGAGTTTGGAGAAAAGAGTAAACATGCAGCTTGAAGACATCAAAGAACAAACGAGACAGAGCAGCGCCATGATTGCTAACCTGGCGAAGGCAGTGCAGTACAACGCAGAGGAAATGAAAGAATGCAAGCTGAAGATTTCAAAGCTAGAAAATGCAAACAAACAGTTACTTAAAGAGAACAACGAAATGAAAGAAAAGATGAGAGAGCAGGAGAGGTACAGAATGAGATGGAGCCTCCGAGTGAAAGGCATGAAAGAGAAGAAGGACGAGAACATCAGAGCAAAGATTGTACAAGTTCTAAAGAAGATTGTCCCTGAGCTAGACTCCAAAATGGAGGATGCTGTAGATGTTGTCCACAGGATGGGAAAAAGAGAAAACGACAGGAACAGGAATGTCATCATCTTATTCACTCAAAGGCGAATAAAGGAAGAAATATGGAAGCGGAGCAAAGGATCTTCTGTTTGCAAAGAAGAAGGCATCAGATTTGCAGAGATGCTGCCCAAAGAAGACCTGGAGGAGCGCCAGCGACTGTGGCCCCTGATTGATGAAGCCAGGAAAGCTGGAAAACAGGCCTATTTCCGGGGCCCTCATGGATACATTGAAGGACGACGTGTGGAACTTTAGAGGTGAACAATATTTGATAAACGCTTGATTGGGTGGAAAATATGTCAGCGGTAAAGGAGATTTATTGTTACCGGTAATCTTTTCATTTCTACTTGCTTACTGGGTGAACTTTTGAGTTTTCTTTATTTTTTTTATTTTGTCTAAAACTGTTCTGAGTTCATGTTAAGTGTTAAACTTTGTTTTGGTTCTTTAAATGTCAGGGGATTGAAAGAAATTGTTAAAAGGAAAGCCACTTTTTTATTTTGCAAGGGACAAAAATCACATTGTTTATTTCTGCAAGAGACTCACTCCTCAGATGTGGACGCACGTTTCTGGAGGAATCAATGGGGCGACAAGATGCTGTTCAGCCATGGTTCAACCCGATCAGGAGGGGTAGCTATATGTTTCAACAATTTCCCAGGAGAAGTAGTCACACACCGGACTGACACCGAGGGACACTGGCTGATAGCTGTGGTGAGAACGGATGGTCTATTCATCATATTGTGCAACATATACGGGTATAACAATGACAGTCAAAACAGAGTCATGTTAACAGACGTAACAAATGTGATTTCAGAACTTAAAGGTCGATATCCTACTAATTATATTTTGATGGGAGGGGATTGGAACATGACTCCTGACGAGTGGGCGGATAGATGTCCTCCAAGATCTGGGAAACCTCAAGTTAACTGTATAATGAATGACTTTATGGTCAACAACAATCTAAATGATATTTGGAGAGTATTGAACCCAGGGTCTCAAAGCTTTTCATGGTTTAAGCCAAATGGGAGTTGTAAATCTAGGATTGACTTTTGGTTGGGGAGCGACATTATATTAAATCACACTTCAAGAATTGAAACTTCAAAAGCTCCTCTTTCAGACCACTGCTTCATAGAACTGAATCTGGAACCTGTAGTTAAGAAATCACACAAAAAGGGCTACTGGAAATTCAATGCCAAACTGTTACAATGTGAGGAATATTGTAAAAAAATTAGAGAATTTGATTAATGAAGTTGAATTTAATGACTCGATCATAGGATACATCAATAAATGGGAATTTCTCAAGTTTAAAATAAGAGAATTTAGCATCAAATTTAGTAAAAACCAAAATTATGAGCAAAAAAGATATGAAAGTAATATTTTAAAAGAAATACACCAATGCTGTATCAAACAGGATCTAAATAATGAAGAGAAAAATAATCTCATGGAATTACAATCCAAACTAGATCAACTTTATCTGAACCGAGCACAAGGTGCTTTTGTGAGATCTCGTGCAAAGTGGATTGAGGCAGGGGAAAAGAACTCCTCTTATTTCTTTAACTTAGAACGTAGCAGACAGCAGAATAACTGTATCTCAAGTCTTTTAATAAATGAGAATGAATGTAAAGATCCTAAAATATTAGAGAAAGAAGTGTTTGAATTTTATTCTGAACTATACTCAGCTAAGTACTCAGAAGAAGACTGTGAATGTTTTTTTAATAGCATCTCTACTCTGATACCAAAGATTGAGACTTCCTTCAAAGAAAATTGTGATGCTGAATTTAAAATGGAGGAGCTGGATTCAGTTATTATGAAAATGACCTCAAATAAATCCCCAGGCTCTGACGGTCTCACTGTAAATTTTTACAAATTTTTTTGGGAAGATATAAGGAAAATACTATTTAAAGCCTTATTGGATTGTATTGATAAAGGAGAATTGATGTCAAGTATGAAACAAGGACTGATTGTTCTGATCCCTAAAGCAGGCAAAGATAAAAGACATTTAGATAACTTAAGACCTATTACCTTACTGAATACGGATTACAAAATTTTTTCTGCTGCTATTGCAGCTAGGCTCAAGAAAGGAATTTCAGATATAATTAGTGAAACTCAATCAGGTTTTCTGAAAGGACGATCTATTCACAATAATATTAGACTTGTTTTAGACTTAATTGATTACAGTGATTTGATTGACGGAAACGGATTTATTCTTTTCTTAGATTTTTACAAAGCATTCGACTCTGTTGAACATACATTTATCTTTAAAACACTTACTCATTTAGGATTTGGCGAAAACTTCAGAGATTTAATTAAGATGCTGTATAAAGACATAAACAGTTGTGTAACCCTAAGTCATGGAACCTGTAACAGATTCAGTATTAGTAGAGGAATCCGCCAAGGCTGTGGAAGTTCACCATTGTTATTCATAATGGTCGCAGAGATGCTGTCCATACTAATTAAAAACTGTGGAATAACTGGAATTGATGTAATGGACAAGCAAATAATAATAAGTCAACTAGCTGATGATACAACCCTTTTCTTGAAAAATGAAGATCAGATTCCTGTAGCACTTCAAACCATAGATCTTTTTTCTAAAGCCTCGGGACTTCGATTAAATATTAATAAATGTGAGCTATTTTCCCTGAAGGATCAGCCGACGTTATCATTATGTAACATAAATGTTAAAAAAGAGGTAAAATACTTGGGTGTAGTGATAACAAAGGATAAAATGATCTCTGACAAGGTGAATATTTGGAACAATATTGACAAATGTAAATCGATTCTAAATAGGTGGTCACAGAGGGACATTTCAATTTTTGGTAGGATTTTATTAACTAAGATGGACAGTCTTTCCAGATTTATTTATCCAGCATATTCCCTTCCTATATCAACCAAGATGATAAAGGCTATCAATACTTTAAATTTTAATTACATTTGGAGGAAAAAAAATCACTATATATGTAAAAATGACTTGATTAAAACTTACGAAGATGGTGGAGGGAATGCAATAGACTTTGAAATTATGAATGGTACGTTGAAACTTAAATGGCTAAAATCTTTTCTAAATAATAATCTTTCAATTTGGTCATATATACCCAATTTGGTGTTCAATAAGATAGGGGGACTTCATTTTCTCTTAAAATGTGATTTTGAATTTAGCAGATTGCCAGTGAAACTCTCAGAATTTCATAAACAGGTTCTTCTTTACTGGAAACTTACTTTCAGTCATAATTTCACACCACACAATACACCAGTGTGGAACAATAGGTACATTCTAATTAACAAAAAATCTATATTTATCGAGGAATGGTGTTCTAAAGGGGTATGGGCTGTGGCGCATTTCATGGACAACGAAGGAAACATCTTACAATATCAAGAGTTCTGTAAAAAATTTCAACTACATTGTGATGAGAAAAAATATAACCAAATTTTAAAGGCTATTCCAGTCTCTCTTAGGGCTATGGTGAGACAAGATATTTTATTCTCTGATATTTCCCCTGGTCTGAAACAACTCTGTATTGATGGAGTTGCTGTCTCTGATTATCAATGCAACAACAAATTTTTGAGAAACAAATTACTGCATCACTATTCTCCTAATTTAAATAGGAGACAATATATTCTGAAGGACTTTAGTAAAGCAGACATTAAAAAGATCAGAACTAATTTTTTATCATATCCAGTCCCGCCTAAAGCCAAAGAAGTTCAATTTAAAATCTTAAATAGAATTTATCCTACTAAGGAATTTCTAAGGAAAAAATTTAAAATGGACACTGGAAATTGTGTTTTTTGTGAAACAGAGAGTGAGAACCTGGAACATCTTTTCTTTGATTGCAGGGTAGTTAAACAATTTTGGCTTGATTTTAAAATGTGGATCCAATCCAAAGGGATTCAGCTACTGACTCTCACTTTGAAAGAAATTAAATTTGGGTTAATTAACACGATTGAAAATAATGAATATGCTATCAATAATTTGATTTTATTGGCTAAACATTACGTTCATAAATGTCGTTTTTTCAAATGTAAACCTAATGTGAACCACTGGAAGAATGAGCTAAAGTCCTATGCAAAATCTTTAAAATATGTAAATGAAAAAAATGCTGGCAAATTTCTTAGTTTCTTGGCTGATTTCAATTTCCTGATATAGTTTGTATTTTTATATATATTTTTATTTTTTTATTATTGCTCTTTATCTGTTTTATTTACACTTTGTCATGAATCACCTTTTATAACTGATGATTGTAAGAATTGGTACTTGTTTGTTTTGTATTGTTAATTGTTAAATAAAGTTTAAAAAAAAAAAAAA
>JBBPBX010003927.1:21063-48558 GCA_038048925.1 Garcialebias charrua | reverse complement strand
AGGGACCTGCTGACTCAAGCCCACGGGCAGCTTCTCCATCCACGTCCAGAACTGTGGCAACTCACAGCTTGGCCGCTGAAAGGAACAGGCTGATGGCCTCGGGCCTCCCCAGTAAGGTTATTAACACAATACAGGGGGCGAGAGCTAGGTCAAATCAGACTCTCTATGCTCGTAAATGGTGTGTCTTTGAGGCCTGGTGTCTGGAGAAAAATACTGTCTCATATTCCTGCGACTTAGTCCAGCTCCTCACCGTTTTATAGGACCTGTTGGAAAAAGGCCGCTCAATTTCCACCATTAAGGTGTTTTTGTCAGCCATCTCGGCGTGCCACAAAGGCTGGGGGGGTAAAATACCCGGTGCCCACCCTCTCACGATACATTTCATGAAGGGCGTACTGAGGAAAAGACCCCCCCAGCAGGACTCTGGCCCCAGACTGGGACCTTCAGTTAGTCCTGGATGCCTTGTAGGAGCCTCCATTTGAGTTTCTCAGCAGCAATAAGATAAACTTGTTATCTTATAAAACTGCTTTGCTCCTGGCTCTCTGCTTCAGCTAAACGTGTAGGTGACCTCCACGCTTTATCTGTGCACCCAATGTGTACAAGGTTTGCCCCTGATGGGTCAAAGGTCACTCTGCGTCCTAACCCCACATACGTGCCAAAAGTACCAACTCTAAATCCCAGAAGTCTGGACTTTGAGCTCTCTGAGTTTCCTCCCCACCCTGTTCTCACTGAGGAACAGAGGAGGTTGAGATCACTCTGCCCTGTCAGGGCCTTGAGTGTTTACATCCACAGAACTGTCAGTTGGAGGAAAACAAACCTGTTTGTTTGTTTTGCCAATCCTGCTGCGGGCAGAGCCCTTTCAAAGCAACGCCTCTCACACTGAGTGACTGAGGCCATAAAAAGGGCTTACAGCAGCAAAGGTCAACAGGTGCCCTCTGGGGTACACGCCCATTCCACTTTAGGCCTGGCAGCCTCATGGGCTCTGTTTAAGGGTGTTCCAGTGGCAGACATTTGTGCTGCGGCTAACTGGAGTTCCACAAATACGTTTGCAAAACACTATTGTTTGGATGTCACTGCTTGTGATGTCACTCAGGCTGTACTCTCTAACACACAGTAGATATCAGCCAAAACGCCTAAAGTATAAAGGCAGAAGTTCTCACACATTTTTACTGAGCATTTCAAGGGCGTGAATGAATTACGCTTCCATAGTCATCTTCACCAGCATATTGCTATCCATAGTCAATGTGTTGCACCAAGTGAACATGACTGATAAGGGAACTGAAAGTTATGCACCATAACTCATGTTCCCTGAAGGAAGGGAACGAGGTGCAACACATGTTTGCCCTTTTCAATGCCAAAGCTCGGTGAGGTGCTCTTGGAGAAAGTAAGATGGGCGCATGCATCTTTATACCAAGAGGGCGGGGCCTCTGTGGTGGCGCTGACACCCACCTGCCGTAAAGGCGTGATTGTATTACTTCAGGTAACTGCGCGGGGGCGCAATTCCCATAGTCAATGTGTTGCACCTCGTTCCCTTCCTTCAGGGAACATGAGTTATGGTGCATAACTTTCAGTTTCTCCTCTAGTGTGGGCTGCACAATGATGCAGCAGTTGCTAAATAATTTTAAACAATTTATTTTAAATAAAAATTTCATGTTGATCGTGCGGTTCATCCATCAATCAGCCAATTGTGTGTCACGTCCAATCTTATTCTGAAAAACTGCAATGAGCGAGTCCAGGATAAATGAACCATGATGTAGCGAGGGACTATTGTATTGGTATTTAATCTGTGCAAATGCATTTTAAAAACCTTTACACTGCCATGATTGTTATTCAGACGGAAATATATAATTCCAGCTAAAAGGGTCCCAGGCTACACCAGTAATGCAACTACTAGCTGCTGTTGTTAGAGTTTACGCTTTCAGTTAACAATGGAAGTCTAGAAAAATAACCTTGTAATGCGAACTGATGTAATGTAAAATTTATGAAGTCTAGGGAATTTTTGAGATTTAAATTATTTTAATGAGACAGAAATCTGGCCTAAACTCCATTTAGTCATTAGCTGTCAACCTGGTCAAAGTTATTTTTTATACCGAGTCTGTTAAAGGAGAGATCCTGATGGTTGCAAACACCCAGAATTCAGTGAGACAGAAACAAAGAATTTGTGGATGTTCTTGCTATTTTGAGTTTCCATCTAGTTTCCAACAGTGCGATCCTATATTTATGTTTTCACTTGCTGTTTTAAGTTACACATTTTTTTATTATTCATTATCTTTCCATAACGCCCTACTTCAAAACTTTTCAAAATGTCTGAACTATTGCTTTAAAATGCAATGATAAGTTGAATTGTACATGATGCCCCATTGTAAATCAAGTTTTACACAGAAATTGATTTTGACGCCACCTTTATTATCATTTATATCGTGTCTCCTTGAGTTGTTCAGATGAATCCGCATCACATTTTATACATAAACATATTTCATCAGAAGTCTGTGGCATAAACCTGCTTGTAAATAAACATAATTTCCAGTTTTTAGAGTTGTGTTAAGGGAATCAAAACAAAACAAACTCTTGTTTTTTTCCAAAAGTTATCCAAATTTACACCCTGAATCCAAAGCAGTGAGCCAAAACGAGGAACCTTTATTTAAATTTTAAATTAAACAAATTTCATGTTCTCATGTGGGAGTAAATACCAGCAAAATGCTTCTGGCGTCTGTATAAATCACTCTGCATGTCTCTGATATGATTCTACATGACAGATACGTGTTAAACAAAGATTTGCTCTGCACACGTGCGCCCCAACTGACAAGGAGTTAAAGGGGAGTTGGACAGAAAATAGAAGCTGCCTGTTCAGCATTAGAGCAACTTTTCAGAGCGAGGATTCATTCTGTGGACTGATTCAGCAAGGGGGTGGTGGGGGTTTCTCTTTATTCTTCTCCTCTGGCCTTCGGGGAAGATCAATGGCTAAAAATAATGCGATTTCAAACTGCGATGCAGCGGTAGCTGCTTTATAAAAAGCCAGTTTTAGAGATAAAAATGTAACGAGACAAAGGTTGAGTGGCCAGGTCACACTGAGACGATGAATCATGCAGAGGTGAGAGGTCAGTTTGCTAATTTTTACTCCACTGCAAAAAGTAGTCCCTCGTTAATGATTTGTATCTAATAACAAGCTGATGTACCCGTCACTGAGGGATTTGAGTGGTGGATGCAAGTAAACCTTAATGTTTTTGGTGCAAGATATTCAAATGGGTAGGAGTTACACTGTGTATAAGAAGAGAGGTAGTTTATTTTTATTTTTTATGAATATATAATAACTATATATTAATTTTTTTTGCTTGCTTTTTTGAGGCAGTGCAGAGTGACAGATTCTGGTGAGTGGAGGCAGCAATCTCATCCAGGCGCAATGGCGGAACCAGCGGGTGGCCAATGGTGGCATTGACCACCATAGTTCAATCCTTGGCCACCCGAAGGGCCACCCCAATCACTTAAAGAAACTATACTTTTAAGCAATATAAAAGCATCCACCCATCCAACTAGAAGTGGAGTCGCGGGGGCAGCAGCTTGAGCAGGGAGGTCCAGACATCTCTTTCCACAGCCACCTCTTCCAGCTCTTCTGGGAGGATTCCAAGGCGTTCCCAGGCCAACCAAGAGACGTAGTCTCTCCAGCGTGTCCTGGGTCTTCCCCGGGCTCTCCTTCCAGTTGGACATGCCCGAAGCACCTCCTTAGGGAAGCGCCCAGGGGGCGTCCTTACCAGATGCCCAAACCACCTCAACTGGCTCCTCTCCACATGGAGGAGTAGCGGTTTTACTCCGAGTCTCTCCCGGATAACCGAACTTCTCACCCTATCTCTAAAGGAGAGTCCAGCTACCCTGTGGAGAAAACTCATTTCAACCACCTGTATCTGCAATCTCATTCTTTCAGTCACTACCCAGAGCTCATGACAACAGGTGAGGGTAGGAATAGACTGACCGGTAAACGGAGAGCTTTGCCTTACAGCTCAGCTCTCTCTTCACTGCAACGGACCGGTACAGAGTCCGCAATACTGCAGATGCTGTACCAATCTGTCAACGCTCCATTCCTCCCTCACTTGTGAACAAAACGCTGAGATACTTGAACTCCTCCACTTGAGGCAATATAAAATCATGGTTTCCTCAAATAGGGTTGGCTGGTTTACACACAAAGTGGTAGCCATCTTGGATTTTGAAGTGGCAACCCAATTTTCAATAGTGGTCTTTGCTACACTTAGTTGCAGCCACATCAAAATATGGTAAATGGAGCTTACTTTTAAAGTTATGATGGTCACAATATGGGCAGACAGATGGTATGTCCAATTCCACCTCTTAACTCTGTGACAGAGGACAAAAAAGTGTTATATATTTTAAAGGATTTAAACCTGGAACAATCTAGATTAACTACTTTATTCTATGAACACAGACTAATAAAAAGAAATGAAAACAGCTTGTTTCTGTTAAACAAATCCTGTTTCTGCTCACAAGAAGACTTTTCTTATTTAGAACGGCTGAACAGATGCTCCACATTGATTTTAAACTTCATACCAAACAACTGTGAGTTAAAATACAAATAAGCAGAAATGTGCATATACAGTACATGCTTCGGGTCAGATTTATAAAACTCTGTGTTTATTTAAGTTTCATTTACTGTTAAATTTACACACAGGCCCTTTAATTTCCATCTTTTTTATTTCATTTGCATTTTAAAAAAAAACTGATATTAAACTTGGCACTAAAAACAGCAGCGGAAATGATCAGTGCAGATTAACTAAATGATAAATTAGGGCACTTGGTGGAAAGAAGGAAACATGTTTTTCTTTGATTCATAGGAAAAGTCATTTGAAATGGAACAGAACAGAGGCTATTTTTATAAAACTGCAACACAAGATCTTGTAGCAGGTCAGAAACATTAGGTGGTTGTTAATTTCTTCAGAGGAGCTGATCAATTATAAATGGAACGATTGAGTAAATTTTAAGATTTGACAGATAAACAATTTTTTTTAATCGTAGCTTTGAGCATTTGGCTGATTTTCCATCTTCTTGTCTGAATCATCATCTTCTGCGACTCACCTTCTGGTTCGCTGTCTGGTTCACCTGCTGCCGAAGACTCCCCTGTTGTCTCGACTCCTTTCGTTCTACTGATTCCAAGGAGTTCCAGGTGGACATCTCTGGCCAAGGATGGACTGCTGCTGGGCCGTTCGACAGGACTATTGCCCCGCTCTGGATGGTCCCCTGGCTGTCTGCCTGAACTTTTTGTATTTTTATGTATTTCAGTCCCAGGTTTACCCTGTAGGTTGTTTTTTTTTTAACCCTTGTGCCCTCCGTCCTGTTACCCCCACCCTGTCCTTCCACCTGAGTTTGAATGATTTTGAGATGTTGAGGGACGTCCTTAGAGGGGGGGATACTGAGAGGATCTGTGTGGTTTGTGTCTTGTGATTCTTGTATTTTCCTACCCTCCCTCATGTTGTCTTACCCTGTCACACCTGTCCCATATCTCAATCACCCTTCTTTATTGTCTTTCAAAGTCTTACATTATATTCTGCGTCGCTTTTCTCATCTGTCTGTGGATAATCCGGTGTGGTGTCATGTTTCTGTTCACCCTCCGTATCGCCTTAAAGTAAGTTTGTTGCTCATCAGCTTTGTTTTGTTATAGTTAATAAATCAATTATTGTTTTACTCTTGAGTCTCCGTGGTCTGCCTGCACTTGGGTTCAACACCAAATACCACAGAATCCTGACCCGCAGTCTTTTTTTAACCAAGCCTGTGTGTGGCAGCAGTTGGTGTCCTCTGCTCTGTAATGGATGTGGAGCAGGTTTTGCAGCAGCAGTAGCGGTGCTCGGCTGATAGATGAACCGGAACCGTCCGTCTGTGAGACAGAGCTGCTGCAGGACGGCCTCCAAAAACCTAACGCTGCACCGACGCCTGGCGCGACCGTCTGATGTGTGTGCCTGCACGCTGGACTGAGAGAGACTTATCCTCGTTAGCGGATCCCTCTGAAGCAACCAGATGCTCCAATGGCCCAAACACTATCAACTGCTCCATGACTTATAGGTTAAATGTCCACTACGCTTGTTTTACAAATCTTTTTTTCTCTCTGTCACCTCCATCAGAGGCAACCATTCAAGAGCAAACTCTGAATGGTTGACTTTATCGGATTCGGTTGCTCGGAATGCAAACTGCTGCAAGGAACATTGTTTCTTCCGCCTCTGTGACACAAATCAAGATCCTCTTCTGCAGGAATATAAGTTGTGAATAGCTCGTTGCTTTTTATGAAGTGCACACTGGCTCTCCTTCAGCTTTTGATGAGTTTTTCCCTTGTATTGTCAATGAAATGTGTGCTTCTTAAGCTGTGATCTGTGGTTTACTCCAGGAATAAAAACCCTGCACGAATCATGCCCTGTGTGCTTGAGTGTTTGGATTTTTAGTTTCCAGTTTTTTGAATGTGAGAAACATGACAAAAGCTTATTAGAGCTGATCTCACGGGCCTCTTGTGTGTGTGAAGTGATTATTTTCTCCGGATGTGCGATGGGTCGAGAGGCCGCTGGGGAACACATTTCACATTTAATGTTTGCTTCTTTATTGCCTTCCGTCGGTATGTGCAGGAGGCTGAAGGAAAATAAATATGTAGCTTCAGCTTCAGTTTATTTCATCTTTAAATGGAGCCGTGCTAATTAATATAGCTCAGCCTCAGCATCAGCCCAGCAACAGCTTCCTGTTGCTTAAAACTGTGCTCTTAATACTTTTACCTGAAAACAGCAACGTCACTATTATTTTTGTTCACCTATCTCAGTGGAGGCTAATACCGTTTTATGATATAGGACTATTGCATGTTTTTTGTTTGTTTAAATGACTGCAGAATGAAAACTTGTGATGAATATAGTACAAATACAGGTAGTCCTTGACTTACGACGGAGTTCCGTTCCTGCGCAGCGTCGTAAAGCGAATTTCGACGTAAGTCGGAACATACGTACATACTGAACCATATACAGTACTGTATTTTACCAAGCACTTAGCCTATCCTAACTGTTAGAGAAATTAAAGATTGATCATTTAAAACGTATTACTTTAAATGTATTCTGATGAATCATTAACCAGTTTTGCTTCTCTAAAAGTCTTTCTGTATGTAACAAAACGTATCTGAAGAGCACAAGCAGTTGTTTCCTGGACACAGAACAAAAACACTGATTAGGCCAGCTCATGTTTAATCATGTTTAATCACAGATACTATTTTGGCATTACGTTGTTTGTTTTGAACACTACCACGTTTTCCATGTGCTATCTGAAACTGTCTTCCTGTTACTCATCATTATCCTACTTTTGAGAGAATAAAAGCCAAGCACGCACCGGCCACATTGGACTGGCTTCAAACACGTTTGAGCCTGGCTCCAAGCGAGTTTGAAGTGATCTCCCCTTTGCAAAGTCTGCTTCTTGAAACTTACTCTTGTATTTCTTGTGTGGTTCTTTTTAAGGTAAAGTTAAAGGTGATTGAAACCCCATCATTAACACAGTACCCTACATAATTATCAAAAAACACATACATTTGGAAGCCATAATGAAGGGAAAAAATAGTTAATTTCCTACTGGTATGCTGGTGAAGCCGTTCCTCCGTCCCTCCGCCGAATTCTCTATTGCGTTTACGTCGTAAAACCGCCGTCAACCTCGGTCCAGAGCGTTTACAGTAAGGTCTGTTAGCATGTTAGCTCGTTGCTCCTCCAAGATCTGCAGCTGCCTGTACTTTTCCACTGCTTTGCGCTGGTTCTGCAGTCAACCTCAGTCCATACCGTCTCCGCCTCTGTATTCCTCCGCCCGTAAAACCGGAAATTGCGTAACTCTGCTTTTCAAAATAAAATTTTCTAAATGTTTTTTATTTTATTGTTTTATGGGAGATGCGTCGTAACCGCAAAACGTCGCAAGTCGAGGACTAACTGTACTGTCCTCACTATGGTCAGTGATTGTTTTAGGAAGTTTTTTTTTTTTTTTAGAATAGACACACAAACCTGAAGAATCAAAGTGATCTAACTTTTTTCCCCCCGCTGATTGCTTTGGTTTTAAAAGAAAAAGTTCCTTTCTGAGTTTGCTCTGTCTAAATCTCTTAGTTTAAAATCCATCGTGACAATTTTGAAGCACATTCACGCGACACGTGCGTGAGTTTTTAATTGTTGCTGACTGCAGACCTCATGGCGGATCGACGCAGGTGCTGATTTGTGAGAAGTGAAATGAGCATTTACTGAGCCATCGTCCCGCCCCGTGACTTCCGTCTGCCAACAACCATCTTTATTGATTCCAAACAATCTGCCACGGTGCACGGGCGAGCAGGGCTGGACGAAGGAGGAGAGCTGGGCCTGAGGAGGGAAGACACAGGGAATAAATTAAAAAGACTATCAACAGGAAATGAGAGGACCTTTGATATAAAAGCCTCAGCTGTCACAAAAGGAATAGTATTTTTCTCTCCTGATCTCTCCCTGGTTGGAGATGGCTGGCCTTCCTCCTCATCCTCATCCCTGCCTCACCGTCTCGCTCTACAGGATGGTTGGGGAGAAAAAAATAAACAGATGGGAAGAGCGAGGGATAAACAATCAAGAGAGAAAGGATGTAGTTCAAACTGAGCGAGGAGGAGGAAAGGGATGGGATGAGAAGACGCCGGCGGTCTGATGGAGGGAAGAGGAGGACGGAGGAGCTGATGAACTCAACTGAAGGCGCTCCGGGTTTTTTAATAAGCAGCAGACTGTGAAGCCTCTCTCCAACCAGTTACTCTGAATAATGAGACACGTCGCCGAATGAGAGGATGAAACGACGAGACTCATTATCTTGCCACCAATTTTCATCACGGTCCCGTCAGTGAGCTCCCCCCTCCTCCCCCCTTCTCTCTTGGTTTCAAGCCGTCCTCGGCTCTGTTTGAGGTGACAGATGAAGACCAATTAACGCTAACTGTTTTCGTAACTCGAAGGCTGATGTCCTGCCATCTTCCAGAACATACACTGATGATCCTGTTGGTCCTGGAAATTGCTCACCGCCCGTGGCCCAACTGTGTGTGTCCGAGTCGTTTTATTACGTCCTTTTGGAAACAGCCGTGTAGAAAAGGCTGGGGGTGTGTGTTTGCACTCGTTTGGTTGTTAATATATCAGCCAACTGAACTCCCGGGTGTTCAATGAACAGTTGTTAGGCCTGCTGACTTGATGCAGACTAACCGGTCTACTATTTCAAGAAGAAATACGAATAAAACGAATAAACCAGAAATTGCCACTTTGCTTTTCCTCCATCTCTGACTCAGTCTGTATTTTCTGCTGTTTCAGGTTTTGTTGAGAAGCTCTTTGTAAACTGTAAAGGAGTGTGTGTGTGTGCTTTGGCAGTGTTTGCTGAACGGTTTTTATTGTGACGAGCTCTCGATGTGGTTTTCATCACGCTGCTCATTGTGTTTACGCACGCTTGGGCATTGCAGCTAATCCGAGTGCGAACAGATAATTCATTTATATGCAGATTTTTGTCTAGATAATAACACAAAAATGTCAATTGTTGCACAAGGTGACTCAGAACTCCCAAAGTAGAGATTTATTGGCAGGGTGCTGCTATAAACTCATGACGTTCTCCAGAATAAAACTATTTGTTCTACCTGACAGGAGTAATTTATTGGACCAAACCAGGGAGATTGTTACCTTGGTAACAACCAGCTACAGTACTAATAAAGTAAAATTAGATTAGGGATATGACCTGAAGAAAATCCAGCAAGCTGCACACTCTCAAGTGTGATGCGTGAGTTTAAAGAAGAGTATTTAGGTGCTTTTAGACCTGAGAAATTATTTTATCACCTCATATCTTCTTATCTTGGCTTGAACATCAGCTGAACTGCTCTACGTGTAAAGGTTCTCATTGCAAAGTACAAAATCAAATCAAACATACAGGAAAAGGTCATCCTGAACTGTATCAAATGGTGCAGTTTGAAGGAGTTTACAAATGTACCGTATTTTCCAGCCTATACGTCGCAGGTTTTTTTTGTGTCTAATTTGCATGTCTTGCGACATATTTATGGATTTTCCCCCCATATTTTTAGACCAATTTTTGGCTGAGATATGACAGTTTCCATTCATTCTGACGAAAAAAATACCACTTTCGGCGCTAGGGTCCACCGACTGCTCATGTGTCTGACAGAAGCCTCCTCTGCTCTGACTCACTCTGTCGCAGCACAGCCTCCTTCTCTCTGGAGGTCTGAACTGTTACCACAGTGTTTCATTGTTAGCAAAATAGCTCATGAACCACAAGACAGATTTTGATGCAACTTACAGAAATTAATCACTGGATGGACATTTACAACTATAATAATAATAATAATAATCATTTTATTTAAAAGCGCCTTTCAGGACACCCAAGGACACTTAATAAACCAATACAGTGCAATCATTATCAGTGACAAATTGAAATATAAAATACATAAAGATTATAAAATGCAAAATAATAAAAATACAATAAAAATACAACTGATTAGATAGGAGATGTCCGAGCTAAAATTCGATTTACTTACAATTTATTTCTTATTTATTTTACATTTGGAAGAGCCGTCAAAGCGAAACTATTTAAATCCAGCTGATTTGAACATTACGTTAATTTTTAAAGGTAAAGTTCAGCTCAGAAACACTTTTGCTATAATGTCAGCAAATAAATATATATTTTTAGGTGTTTATCTTTCTAAATTTTAAAGAAATGCGTTCCCCACCCGTGCGGGTGCACGTTTTGCACGTAGCGAAACTAATCCAGCTGATTTGAAAATTATGTTCATTTATTAAGGAAAAGTTCAGCTAAGACACATCTTTGCTATCATTTTCAGCAAACAAATAATTGTTTTTACCATGTTAATCTTGTTAAAGTCCTTCCGTGCACGCTCCTGTGGCCGCCATTTGCAGCTACCCTACCATTTTTGGCAAAACACTGGCCCACATTTCCAGGTTGTCAGCCGTGACGCGTAACATACGCGACGCATCAGCTGTGATTTATAATAGATGCGACGTATACGGAGGTGCGACACGTTTATGGATTTTTCCACTTTATTTGACATAATTGGACTAATGCGACATATAGAGTGGTGCGACTTTTTGGGCGGAAAGTATGGTAGTTGTCCCGGTTTATCCATACAAGTACAAGTTCAGTTTGGGTACATGCTTATACTGAGTGCTGTAGTTAATGGTAAGCACTTACACATTGTACAATGAACTTAGAAACACTTTTCTTTTTTAACATCACCTGTGCTTATCTTAAAATATCTCTAAACTACAGATGTTTTTAATGTTTTTTCCTTTGTTGCAAAGTGGAAGACAAAATGACATCACCAAGCATAAAAGTGGCATCAGTTTGAAGTAGCGAGGTGTTTCTATGAGTACAAGAAAAAGTACTTGAGCTGGTACATCGAGTCCACTACCAGCATCGTATTGGATTCAAGGATATTTTTATTGTCATACCAGCTCACATTTGCATGTTTGTGGTACGAAATTTGGACTCAGTTCCCAGATCAAGACCGACCTTTGTTTGGCTGGTGATTGTGTGGATAAGAAAATATAAGGAAAATGGACAAGCGTGCTGAACGTGAAAGAACTGAGAATGTTCAAGAAAGACTAAAGAATAAATACTGGGAATCAATCTGGGTGGTCAAGATTTTTTGACGAGTAATTTTATAATTTCAAGCTAAATGATCTGTTTAAGTGGCACGGTGACTCAGTTGCTGTTGCCTCTCAGTGAGAAGGTCGCCAGTTCAAATCCCAGCCCGGGATCTTTCTGGGCGGAGTTTGCATGTTCTCTCTGTGCATGCGTGGGTTTTCTCCAAGTACTCCGGTTTACAGCCCCAAAACATGCATGTTAGACTGATTGGAAACTAAATTGTCCCTAGGTGTAAGTGAGAGAGTGAATGGTTGTCTCGTTTGTCTCTATGTGTCCCTGTGATGGACTGGAGACCTGTCCAGAGTGTACCCCGCCCTTGCACAGTTATGGCTGGACATGGGCACCAGTGATCCCCACAATCTGAAAAGGAAGAAGCAGGTAAAGACAATAGATTGATGGATGGCTGATGGATGGATGGATGGATGGATGTCCTATTTACCCAAATACTCGACTCAACAAATATGAGCGTAAAAACAAACTATAACATCAAAACTGTCTTTCTTGCTCCATGGACATGATTGACGTATTTTCAACCACTTTTAGCCTTTTTGTAGGTAAACTTCATCTCATCTTCAAAGTCTTTTCCATCATCACATTTCATCTGTTCATGAAAATCAAGTAACTAGAAGCTCTTAGATTTTCCAACTTCTAAATACAACAGTGGATCGCATCTTAGCGGTAAAATATTTAACCTTCTGTCAAAAGAAAGCATTCAAAGCTTTAAATATCTTTGGCTAATAACGGCCTACTTCTTCTTTCAGCATTTATTATTAAAATAACTGTGACAGTGACATATTCATTCTCCTCAGTCATTCAAAAAGGTTCCAGGCAGAAAAAAAAAGTCAATGTAACCAAAGTCAAACATACATTTTCTATTCCATTTGTTTTGGCTGAAATAACATTGTCACTATTTGCTTTTTAAATAATGTGTCAGCTAATTTATTAATGATTTTACTGCAGGCCTACAAGCAGAAAATCCCTGCTTTGAGCTACACTCATGGTTGTTAACTGCATTCAATTTCCTATTCCTCAAAATGTGGGCAAGCTTACAATTAGAGAACATGAAGGCATTCTGGGCATCAGACCAAAACAATGACACAAACAAGACTGAATGTGATCAACTGAGGTCCTCAAAGAGGCATTTTTATTAATAGTTTCATAAAGAAATATATCTGATAATACACTAATGCTTGGTCCACATATTTTGATGGGATGTCATTTAAGTCCAGTGATGGAATGTAATGAAGTACAAGTACTTCGGTACTGTACTTAAGTACATTTTTCACGCATCTTTACTTTACTTAAGTCGAATTAAACATGGGTACTTTCAACTTTTACTCCACTACATTTTACATTAAGTATCTGTACTTTCTACTACACTACATTTCTATAAAGCGTTGTGTTACACTTTACATTGTTCACTATTGACCCATTACAGGGTTGACTAGACAGTATTTTAACTATAGTTGATGACAAACTAGTTGAAAGGATCAGTATTCCTGTGTTAGGTGTGTTTAATGCTCCTTTTTTCAGTCAGACAACTTTTACTTAAATGTGTTTACTGCAGTTAAAATGACACATTGGTTTTGTTTTGTGTTAAATAAAAACTTTCGAGGGTATTCAAAGATCAAAGATTCATTCACAGCAAAGATTACAAGGCGGTGTTCCTGTTTTTAGTTTTCTACACCACCTTATAATCTAGCTGGTTGTTTTTTTTCTTCTTTTGACTGTTGGTTGCCATTTTATTTTAATATATATCAAGTTTGTATGCCTCTTTTATGACTGTCTATTCTTGTCGTTGTTAACCACTGTTGTCATCACTCTCTGTTAAAAAAAATCAAGTCTCTCTTGTAAATGAGTCCCTGAGGCTCAATGGAATTAAGCTGTATAAATAAAAGTTGAATGAATGAAAAATTCTTATTTTTTATTTTGCTTAATAACATTTAACTCTGCATGTCATCCCTGCAATTCTAATGCACAGAATCACAAGTCCAAGTGTGAACTGTGTCACAGAGTAAATACAATAAAAACCATGCATCATCTGCAGCATTATTAATTAAAAAGGCACAACACTATATATGCACTGCCTGGCCAAAAATAAAAATTGCCATCTGGATTTATTTAACTACAGTAATCAATAGGTACGAGCCTCCTATTGTAATAATTACTGCATGGACAATTATCTTTCAGCTGGCAACAAGTTATTTAACCCCAACTGGTGCAATGAGTTGCTTCTCATTTCTTAAACAACCATGTTGAAAGACACATCGCGTGGTCATGGAAAAGATGTCCGTCTGTTTGAGAAGGGTCAAATCATTGGCATCAAGCAGAGAAAACATCTAAGGAGATTGCAGGAACTACTAAAATTGGTTTAAGAACAGTCTGGAAGGATAGTGTGGACCCATCATCTTCAAGGAAGAAATGTGGCCAGAAAAAAATCTTGAATGATGGTGATCGGCGATCACTTAAACGTTTGGTGAAATCAAATGGAAGAAAAACAACAGTAGCACTCAGGGCTATGTTTAATAGTGAAAGTAAGAGTCCACACACACAATGTGAAGGAAACTGAAGGAATTGGGACTGAACAGCTGTGTAGCCTTAAGAAAACCACTAAACAGTGAGGCTAACTGGAAAAAAAGGCTTCAGTTTGCTAGGATGCATAAAGATTGGACTGTAGAGCAATGGAAGAAGGTCATGTGGTCTGATGAGTTCAGATTTACCCTGTTCCAGAGTGATGAGTGCATCAGGGTAAGAAGAGAGGCTGGTCAAGTGATGCAGCCATCATGCCTTGTGCCTAGTCATCAATGCAAGATCTTGGTGAAAAATAATGCAACACTGGATGGAAATAGATCTTGTGACATTGCAGAAGATTATCGAAACAAAGTCACAGAGAATGCATCTCGTTATGAAAGCTAAAGGCGGTCCAACAAAATATTAGTGTGTGACCTTTTTTTTTTTTGGGCGACGACCTTTTTTTGGGGGCCAGGCAGTGTATTACAGAAAATAGTAGGCACACTTACATATGTTGTATGTAGACCATTGCATAACAAACAAAAAGGGACTTTGTTCCCTTAAATTATTTAAAAATGCTCTGAGGAAAGTGTGCGCTTTATAAACAAAGACAGAAACTTTAGTATGAACAGTAACTCTGCTGCTTTATCAAGTCTGTAGTTAAAACTAAAATAATATATAATAATTATGGAAGATTTTTTTTAAATCACAATTTATTTATTTATTTAGTTATTTAGTTAACCTTGTTTTTGTGATAATTGGATAAAGAAATGACCGTGGGGCAATTTGCATTGAATTCAGTAATGACTCAACAGTATTAATTAGTTGTCTAACCATTGATAAGCTTATTTCTAATATTTATTTTGTTGAACATTCAGGTCGCCGCACTTTAACTTTTTGGTTCGACTGAAACTGGTTTGTTTATTGTTTAGTAAACAGTGAAATACTCTTCAGC
This sequence comes from Garcialebias charrua, assembly GCA_038048925.1. NCBI lineage: Eukaryota > Metazoa > Chordata > Actinopteri > Cyprinodontiformes > Rivulidae > Garcialebias > Garcialebias charrua. Next base: position 33,443 of record JBBPBX010003927.1, on the reverse strand, counting down.
AATTTATTCTGGGTGAATTTAATAAAGCGTGATGAGTTCAATTATTGTTGTTTGTCAAGTGTTTCTTATTAACTTGCATCTGGAACATTTTAGAAAGAAAATTTAATAGTAAAACTGGATTAATTATAAACTAGTGTGCTCTGTTGGAACAAGTTTTGTATTCTGCTTTGATGGCGACACTGAGGCTATGTTCACACTGCACGCAAAAGTGGACAAAATGTCATTAATGTGCACAATGTATTGAATCTTTTTTTTATAACTTGACAAATTCAATATTTTTGTAATCCGATCCAAGTCTTTATCAAGCGTGTACTAAATCTAATACATATTTGATATTTTTTAAAGCGACTGCAGTCTGAACAGTCATGTCATGTTTCATCAGACTTGTCATAGGTCGGGGTATGCAGGTCAGTTCAAGTAGTGATAATACAAAATACCAATGTGATTAACTGGTACAGTTAGAGAGTACATTACTCCAGTTCTGGCCTCCCTTCACTGGCTCCCGGTTCACTTTTGAATTCATTTAAAAAATATTTTGTATGTTTTTTTTAATCTCTGAACAGTTCTGCCCCATCCCATCTCACTGATCTGCTGCAGCCATATGTCCAAAGCTGGGCAACGCTAATTAAAAAATTAGTTCCACAATTTCTAAAACGCTTATTAATTTTTTTAGGTCCACAATTTCAAAAGCACAAATGTCTTATGAAAATTAGGGGAAGCTAATCTAATCCGCTATTTATATATTTCTATATTATATATATATATATTTATATATAGCCGGCAGCGTTATCAATATTTGCACTACACTGCCAACTGAAAAGTAACAAAAATGATCCTAAAAGGATGAAATTACAAAAATCAAAGGATTTATTTAATACTTTACGTACATATATTCTATTCGGCCACGAAATTAACAAAAAATAGAATGATCTTTTAATCCCTAAAACCACGTTTAAATCTCAAATACACGGGTGTGTCGCCACCGCATTTATACATAAAAGTAACCCAAATACATGAAACTAACGACTCGCCGTCGAATGGTCGACACAAAACACACAATAAAATCATCCGGCCACGTTAATTTGGCTTGAAACAGCGGGGTTCTCTACGGATTTATCCATTAGTAACCCAGCAACCAACCAGCTAGCCACAGTTAGCGTCTATAGGTAGTCAACAGATTTAATGAAAAGTAACTAAAATACATAAAAATAACGACTCACCGTCAAATGGTCGACACAAAACACACAATAAAATCATCCGGCCACGTTAATTTGGCTTGAAACAGCGGGGTTCTCTACGGATTTATCCAAGTACCCAGCACAAACAGTAGCCACAGAATTAGCCCCCGAGTTCACCTCTGAGTGACCCGGAAGATGTCAAGATGGAATAGTCCATTTTTAGTAGGGGGATAAAGAAATCGACCGTTTTTTTTATTGCGTATTTAATGATCGTTTTCATCGTAACTATAATTATTTTTATGTTAAATGTACATTAACAAGCAGGATCAATGTTAGTGATGTAGGTGACTGCACGGGGCGAGGCGGGGCCGGGGCCACTGCTGAAATGGGACCCCCAGGCATTTACCTACATGGTAGATCCGAGTCTGTTCTCAGCTCTGCCCCCCTCCCCCTCACACCCTTCCTCCTCTCTGCTGTTTACGGTGGGGAAAAAGGTAAAACAAGCAGCATAAGAGCTTGTAAATAAGTTTATTGGTTTTTACTGATAGATAATTAGTTATTAGCGGTACTGCATTTTAAATAAAAATAGCACAAATCCGCTTATGAATTATAAAAGTTAGTCAATTCACAAAAACGCTGACAAAAAGTTTAGGTCCACTGTAAGCGGATTAGCGCTTTAGCGCTACCTAGCGTTCATTTGCCCACCACTGCATATGTCCCACAGCGCTCTCTGAGGTCAGCAGACCAGATGCTTTTATTGGTTCCAGGCACTCATTTTAAGCCCAGGGGTGACAGGTCTTTCTCTGTTGCAGGTGCAAAACTGTGGAACGAGTTACCACTGCATGTCAGGCAGGCTCCCTCTGTCACTGTTTTTAAATCTCGTTTAAAAACACATCTTTATTCCCTGGCTTTTGACACTGTGTGTTAATTTTAACTTGTGTCTGTATTCTATAATGTTAGTCATTTAGTCAGAGCCAGTCAGTCAGAGAATCTTTACTGTCATTCGCACCACATGTGGTACATGTGATGAAACGAGATTATGTACACAGGGTCCCAGTTTCATCAAACAATAAAAAGTAAAAGAAAAACAGTAATAACATCTAAGATATGAACTAAGAAAAAAATAAACTAAAAATACACTAAGCATTAATATCATAGAAAAACATTACTCCAAACAGCAGCACGAACATGACTCTGTATGAGCAGATGAGCACGAATGAACACAGCAACATGAAACAGATCAGCAGCAACATGATGTGATATTTCACAGTGATTATTCTAGTTATTTATTCATGAATCTAACAGCCTCAGGGTAGAAGCTGTTCCTCAGTCTGGTGGCTCTACACGTAATGCTCCTCAACCTCCGTCCGGAGGGGAGTGGGGCAAAAAGTTTGTGTGCTGGGTGAGTGGCGTCCTTCATGATGCAGGTGGCCCTCTTCCTGCATCTGGAGGTGTAAATGTCTGTGATGGTGGGGAGACTGCATGACTCCAACAGACTTCTGTGCAGCCTTCACCACTCTCTGCAGAGCTTTTCTTTCTGCAGCTGTTGCAGCCTTTAGTTCTTTTCTTTACCTCTGTGGATCTATGTATTTTTTGCTGTGTCCTTTGCTTGTATGTTTTTGCTGTACAGCACTTTGGTTGGCCTTATTGCTGTTTTTAAGCGCTTTATAAATAAAGTGGGTATAGCATGGTATAGTATGGTATGGTATGGCTTGGTATGGTATGATATGGGAATGTCTTGCAGTTTATAGCTTGAAAGCGTCCGTATTCAGAACAAATGTCCAGTTAATTTGTTTTTGTTCTTTTAATTTACCATGTCTTGGATGACTAAGTATCTACTGTAATAATAATAATAATAATTTGTCACATTTGTCATCTGTGTATGTTTCCCATACTTGACAGACGAAATTGGTCTTCTGCCTTTAACCCAACCACCACCAGGTGGTGCAGCGAGCAGCGTAGTCGCGCATATGATACTGACGTTAGTGTTGAACCGTATCAATACTAACGTGATGGGATCAATAAGTTAGTCCAGTTTCAGTCTGTAGTGTAGCTGGCAAAAGGCAAGATCAACACAAGACCAAACCATCATGACAAATAAATTAATCAGCTCTGATTGCACAGCTTCAGAATGAAAGCATGCATGCTAACACATGTAGCATTCATACTTCCTTAGACACAATGTGCTGCGTGTAACATCATGTTTTCTTCTGCTCGTGCAGATCACTTCAGGGCCGTTCACACTGGTGTCTGATAGCCGTATTTTAAATAATAATGTGAACAACCGCACAAAATAGTTGGAACTGTGCATTAAGACCTGCACTGTGAACACAGTCCGAGTTGTTTCTGGCATCAGTCCGAGCTCGAATCATGCAGGGATCAAAAACGTGGCCACACAGACATTAACGTGACAGGAGTTTTAACAAAAGATGTCCTGGTTGATCAGTTTTTAGAAAATCTGATGGAGGATGCGACATAAATGATTTGAAGCCATGTAGATAGTGCTGATCTCTGAGGTGGACGGACAACATTTTAAAACATTTACACTTTTATTACTCGTTTGTGAGTTATTATTTCAGAACTGTTTAACAAAAGAGCTGTCTGTATTAAAATTTCACTCAATCAAGGTACTAGTTGTGGAATAAACTGAGACACACTGGTTGACTTAAAGACCGTGTAAAGTGAATTTCAACATTTTCTTAAATAAACATTATAAATGTGATAATTGTAATGTTGTAAATGAGTAAAAAGTTTCAAAATTGTAGCTCAATTAATTTTGGAGTTATACATGAAACTGTGTATAAAGATATGTGTGTTTCAGGATTTTTTAGGCGTGTTTTAAACGGGACCGCGTTTCGTCACGCGGTCCTCATTAGTATAGCCCCCACCCCCTGCTGCTCCAGTCATATAAATTGTTCTTCGCATGGGTGGAGCCGTTCACTCGCGAGTCGCAGATAGCATCAGATAGCAATAGCATAGATATTTTGTTCATTGTTAGCTAGCTAATCAATTATGCCTCGTTCCTGCATCTTCCCTGGATGTTTTAATGGTCAGGGCACCTGCTACTGACCGTCTCCCTCCTCAGCCTCCGGACACCGCCGCCGCCTTTCCTGTTTCTTTTCTTTCTTTCTTTTTTTTATTGCTAAGCCTGTGCCCTACAAGTTCACAAGCTCCTTTTTTGCTAAGAAAATGCGACAGGTCCATTGCATACTTAGTTATCAACGTGATTACTCTTTATTTTAATCACCAACACAGCCCCCGCATGCGATGTGTCGGGTCGGACCGGGTGCAGCCGCGCGAGTCCGCTCATCTTCTAAACACATAACAGCGGAGTTATGAATTATAGTTGTGTCCTCAACTTTTAAAATAAAACCAGAGTTGTTTGTGCACTAAAAACAGCGTAACTCTTGGAAAAAGGAGCAAACAGAGCAGGTTTACTGATGAACCTGTCTTCCTCCTCCACACACAGTTCAGCTCTGAGCGAGAGGGTCCTCCTACTTGCTCTGAGCTGCAGAACTGCGCTGAAACCACGCCCACGCGCTGACACGCCCCCACCGTTCCAGACCCTGGGAAAATCATGTTTTTTCCTTATATTTGAGACTTAATTTTATAAGGTAAACAATGTTTTTAATCAGTCAGATTTATGATTAATAACACATATTTATGCCGTGTGACAAACTCAAAACACAAATTTAATTTTACTTTACACGGTCTTTAAAGTAAAGCTGAAGATTTTTTTAGGTTCTTTCTGACATGAAGGAGCAGAAAAAAAATGTTAGCTTATCAGATTTTGTGATTTAGATGTGTTTTAAATGTAATTTTTATTTTTTTGGTCTTGGTTTTGTCAGCTGTTTAAACTCGCATTGGGTTTCTCGTCTGTCAGATTCTTGTCGTTGTTCATTTTATTTATTGTAAGTTGTCTTGGTTGCTGCAAGCATTTTATTTTTCAATACTTTGCCCATGCAATACCACTTGATTTAAAATAACAGTTTAATCATTTACATATCCTGCCGTTTCCAGACTGTCTACTTGCATCTGCATGACTTCATGACAGCTAATTATTTATCTGACATTCAGCATCACCTCAAATCTGTCATTTCACCGTGAAATGAACTGAAAAATACTACAATTGTCTTTTTTTCAGACCATTTTCATGAAAGAAAAACATCTAATATGAAACTCATCTCACAGAAACCTTTAGATCCAATCTCCACAATCTACTAGTCCAGAAACATTTCAGAACTCAATAAATTGACTTACAGGATGAAATAATTTAAAACCCTTCTTGTCTACACACTGTTTAGAGAAAGAATGTGGAATTTACAGTAAAATACCAACAGCTGTGGTAACCAGAGTTTCTGCGTAAAATATAATATAAAACTGTACAACATAAACACATAATTTTAGGAACTGTAACTCCAGTTACAATCAGGCTCCACAGCCCAAATGCATTAATTTCTGGTATTCAAGGTCAATGTTCAACTCTAGTTTTTTTTAATCCTTTACACCTGCTTTCATTGACTTTTATATATAAATGTAATTATAAATTATAGTTTTATTGGTATTTTACAGTGTAAGAGTTTAACAGTGTATTGCAAAATACAGAGCTTGAGCATAAAAAGACCAAAAACAAATATAAAATAAAAAATTGTTAAAGTTAAACAACTTTTAACAACACAAACACTGTAAAATGCATTAAGTCTTTATTTTAAAGAAGCATACACACACACAATGGAATTATATTACAGTTTGCAGTATTTTATTAAAATCTTCCGATATACAGCCATTTATAAAATTTCACTCTGAAAACATGTAACTATTAAGTTGTTTTAATAAATGTTTTATGTAACATGGATGGATATGTAAATCCTAGGGATCTGATGCTTTATTTTATTTAAATATTAATATTGTTAAGGTTTGTTTGATGAAACTTTAGGTTTTGTGGGATGCCAATAAGAATTATATATCAACAAACTTCTCCAGGTAAATAAAAGCAAAATTACATTTAAATATACATACATGACCCTATATGATTGTATAATAAATATTGCACAGTTTACAGTGAAATACTGGAGGCTGTGGTTTCCAGAATTCACCTTCAAAAACTACAACGACCCTATATGATTGTAGTTTAAAGTGTATGGAGTTTACGGTAAATTACCTGCAACTGTGTGTAGGGGAACACCTCACCTCAGAATGAGAACACCTCACCTCAGAAAGACATCACCTCAGCTCAAACAAACAAGAGTTCACCATAATTTTTATGTTTTGTGTTTGAAAATGTTAAAAACAAGATTCATCTATTTCCTTTGGAATGAACCGACATTGTTTTTCAAATATTCATCGTCTTAGCTCACAAACTGTCAATGTGACACCAATATAAGAAACTGTCATTGTGTTAACTTCACTGCAACATGAACCCATTTTCCCAGGAAACGGACAGACCGTTTTAATGAGCTTGTGTTCAACTGACCTCAGAGTTTGAAAAAACATCTGAACTGGCTATGTTGATAACTTGCCGCATCAAAAAGGAGTATTACTCCCCGGACTCGGTCTCATGAAGATAAGACCATAAGAAGCCTTTGATCAAAATCACATTCCTTCTACAGGAGATGGACAGTTGACAGCGACACCGTTTGGTTAAAACATTGCATGTTATTAATTCAAAGATGTCATTTTTGTTTTATTCCATATGCTGAATGTCTATTCATGAAAATTTGTGTTTGGATTACTTTATTTAAGATAATACATTTGTCTTATATTCTCTTTTAAAAGGAAACTTTAAGACAGAAAACAGGACGTTAGATTTATAAAAGCCAGGTAAAAGTTTAACCACACCTCTTCCGAGGTGGATCTTATCTGTGTTCTAACAGAGTTAAGTTTCACTTCTTCTGAGAGAAACACTACTTCTGAGAGAGAAGGAGCAGCTTCTGCACTTCTTTTGAGGCACACTTCACACAGAACTAAGCGCAGAGTGAAGACGTGCTCCAAAGAGACTCTCCGAAGCCCACTTCGACAGAGAACTGGGAGCGAGGAGAAACCCAGCTTCTGCACTTGACCTCAGAGAAGATCCTTTCTGCAGATGTCTCGAGAGAGAGACGGCACAAAAGATACAGAACCAGCACCTGACCAGAACAGGCTGGCTTTGACTTGAGAGCTGTCTGCCAAGTAACCATCACACCGTACAGTGGTAAATCCCAGCTGACTATCATGGACCTCCGTCCCTCTAACCGATGACAGGTAAACTTTGAGGAGACTTCAACGTCTCAGTCACCAAAGCATCTGTCAGATCCACTCCTGACCATCTACATCCTGGTAGGACAAAGACTCCAATGCTTCTGGTGACCCTACATCACAACTTAGCTCACCTTACACCATTTTAACCACTTCAGAAACCAGCCCTAAGTCTGTCTTTAAGTTGAATCTATTATATATATATATGAATGTGTGTATGAATGGGTGGATGGTTGGTATTGTAAAGTGCTTTGGGGCCCCTCATAGGGGGCTGGAAGGTGCTATATAAATAAGCTCCATTTACCATTTACTCATCAAAGCCATTGGATGTTCAGTTAGTTTTTGTCTTGCATAATTTTCACAGATTATTATTTTTTATAATAAAATACATAAAATCAACTGAATTTGTGATTATTTTGGCATATCTGTGTGTGTTAATTGATTAGATGCCCTTTAAGCACGAGAAAAGCACTCACGTTCAGTTTACATTATTTTGGGGTAAATAAGAGACAGATTTGTTCTCTCTAAGGAGAGATGGTTGGACTCTGTGTCATCAAACGGGTTATTCACTAAACTCTCGGTCATGTGCTCATTCAGTTTGCACTACTTCTCATATTTGCACTAATGTTTGTATTACATCACTGCCTATAGTCATACTACTGTTTACATTCACTGTTTACATTTATTAATACTGTTTACATTTATTACTACTGTTTACATTTATTACTACTGTTTACATTTACACTACTTTTATATCTACACTACTGCTGATACATATACAGTATTCTCTGACCAGCCTTATTTAAGGATGCCCAATGTGCCTTACTGCATATGCCACTTTGCCTCTATACCAACATCAACTACCTCATACATATACTGTGTACATTAACTCATATGCTGCTTTGCCACTCTTTGCAAATGTCAATGCTAGAACCTTCAGTTTATTTTATAGATATACTTTTTATACTACTATGCAAAAACTCAGGACAGTATTACACTTTTATTATTTCATTTTATGCTTATGTTCATTAAATGTTTAGTGTTTTAGTGTTGGTGTAAATTTTCATACTTTTATACTACTATGCAAAAACTCAGGACAGTGTTACACTTTTACTATTTTATGCTTATGTTTATTAAATGTTTCAGTGTTTTAGTGTTTAAATGGTTACTGTTGCACCGAGGGACTGAGAGAAACGCAATTTCAATCCTGTGTATGTCCTGTACATATTGCAGTTCTGACAATAAAGTTGACTTTGACTTTGATGGTGCCCACACACGGGGTTATTTGCATATTACAAGCATAATTTTATGAGCTTAACTCACAACTGATAATTAACAATATACAAGCCAGATTCCAAAAACGTTGGGCCACTAAACAAATTGTGAATAAAAACTGAATGCAATGATGTGGAGGTGCCAACATCTAATATTTTATTCAGAATAGAACACAAATCACAGATCAAAAGTTTAAACTGAGAGAATGTATCATTTTAAGGGAAAAATATGTTGTTTCAAAATTTCATGGCATCAACAAATCCCAAAAAAGTTGGGACAAGTCCATTTTTACCACTGTGTGGCATCCCCCCTTCTTCTTACAACACTCAACAGACGTCTGGGGACAGAGGAGACCAGTTTCTCAAGTTTAGAAATAGGAATGCTCTCCCATTCATGTCTAATACAGGCCTCTAACTGTTCAATCATCTTGGGCCTTCTTTGTCGCACCTTCCTCTTTATGATGCACCAAATGTTCTCTATAGGTGAAAGATCTGGACTGCAGGCTGGACATTTCAGTACCCGGATCCTTCTCCTACGTAGCCATGATGTTGTGATTGCTGCAGAATGTGGTCTGGCATTATCTTGTTGAAAAATCAATCAATCAATCAATCACCTATATTTTACCAGGTAGAGCCCATTGAGATCGAGATCTCTTTTACAAGGGTGACCTGTTCAAGTGGTCAGCACCACACTTCAACATGGACATCGTAATTGAACAATAAGCATTTGCATTTAACAAAAAGAAAACTACAATCACAATAAATTGATGTTGACAGTTCAAAACCATCAGGATAAGACAGATTCCTATAGGCATTATACAATACATGTATATACAAAAACAGACAGACATCAGTTGAGTAGATACAGTAAAAAACATCAACAATGACATGTATATTGGATATGTAGGGTTTAGAAACATCTGAAAACAGGGTCTTCCCTGAAAGAGATGACGTCTAGATGGAGCATATGTTGTTCTAGAACCTGAACATAGTTCTCTGCATTAATGGTGCCTTTCCAGACATGCAAGCTGCCCATGCCACAAGCGCTCATGCAACCCCATACCATCAGTGATGCAGGCTTCTGAACGGAGCGTTGATAACAACTTGGGCTATCCTTGTCCTCTCTGGTCCGGATGACATGGCGTCCCAGTGTTCCATAAAGAACTTCAAATTGTGACTCATCTGACCACAGAACAGTCTTCCATTTTGCCACACTCCATTTTAAATGACCCCTGGCCCAGTGCAAACGTCTGAGCTTGTGGAGCTTGCTTAGAAATGGCTTCCTCTTTGCACTGTAGAGTTTCAGCTGGCAACGGCGGATGGCACGGTGGATTGTGTTCACTGACAATGCTTTCTGGAAGTATTCCTGAGCCCATTCTGTTATTTCCTTGACAGTGGCATTCCTGTTTGAGGTGCAGTGACGTTTAAGGGCCCGGAGATCACGAGCATCCAGTAGAGTTTTATGGCCTTGACCCTTACACACAGCGATTGTTCCAGATTCTCTGAATCTTTTGATGATGTTATGCACGGTTGATGATGATAACTTAAAAGTCTTTGCTATTTTACGCTGGGTAACACCATTCTGGTATTGCTGCACAATCTTTCTGCGCAGCAATGGTGATCCTCTTACCATCTTGGCTTCTGAGAGACACTGACACTCTGAGAAGCTCTTTTTATACCCAATCATGTTGTCAATTGACCTAATTAGTGTTAATTGGTCTTCCAGCTGTTTGTTATATGCTCAATTTCCTTTTTCCAGCCACTTATTGCTACTTGTCCCGACTTTTTGGGGATTTGTTGACACTGAAATTTTGAATCAACATATTTTTCCTTTGAAATTTTACATTTACTCAGATTAAACTTTTGATCTGTCATCTATGTTTTATTGAAAATAAAATATTGACATTTGCCTTCTCCATATCATTGCATTCAGTTTATATTCACAATTTGTTTAGTGTCCCAACTTTTTTGGAATCCGGCTTGTATTTACAGCCCCATTTCCTCTACATGTATTTGCCAGAATTTTACAGTTAACCCTACAATCCCAATGTGACAGTACAAAGAAAACTGAGGAGTTTATGATAAGTCACTAGCTAGAATTGCAACATAAATGTTACAAAGAAAAAAAATAAAAGTACACTAAAAGTTGTGGAGTTTACGGTAATTTTCCGGCAGTTTTGATTGTTAGAATTTCATTGAAAACCTTCAGTGACAATGCATCTAATTTACTGGCATACTGTAAAGCATTCATACTCCAAACATAATCTGTGTTTAAAAAGTCTGTGGGAATAGAACAATGCAAAGATACACCATTTGATTTGTTTCCCCCATTTTTTTTTCTTTATTGTTTTTGAGCAGTTGGTGTTCGGAAAAACCACGGGCTCAACGAGCTCAGGCTGTAAAACATTAGTTTACAGATTTGTTTCAAGTGGAATGTTTGTAAAATAAAAATACAGTAAGTTCTACATATATTTAAATGTGAAATCTGTATCCTCTCCAGCTATTATGATTTCACATTTCTTGTTTTAGGATGCACTATGTTGTTTTAGCTCCCAATGCATTGTGTAAAACTGAATTATTTGTGTTTGTAAAATACTTTTCTTTCCCTCTGGCACAGAAACCTTGCAAACAGCAGTTGGCAGAAAGTCGATTATGACTCCTGATGTTCAGATTCAGTAAAAATGCACAGAACGACAACATTAATGGTGATTTAAGTAATTTAAAGCTCACTAATTAATTGCACCTAATCACACATAAATGTTGCTGCAGGTGGCTCACATCAGAGATAAATCCAAATTAGCAATGAGAATAAATACTGTTATTCAAGTTTATTTACACGGCTGCCATAATGCTGTTTTTGTTTGTTCCTCTGCTGGTTATCTGAACTTTTATTACTTGTTCGGATCACATAGCATTACCAGTTTGTCGTCATATTAGAGGAATTTGATTTTTCTGCTTAATTTTGACTGAGGAAACACATTTTACATGTTTTCTCATGTCTGTTCTTTTGCAGCTCTTGATCAGTAACTCTCGCTGTTTGAAACAATGTTTTAAATACCGGCGTTCATCTATATCTTAAAAGTAAATCAACTAAAGAGCTCTTTACTGTAAAGCTACACTTCAGTTTCATTTTATCACATTAATGAAATATGAAACTTAAAATCTAAATTTAGGTTTAGTAACATTTGCGTTTACTCCCGCTGTAATATTTAATAAAGAGAAGAGTCTTAAATTACAGCCAATATAGTTAAATATTTAGTTATAATTAACCAAATACATTGGGTTTTCTATTAAAGATTTGCATTATTTGACTATAAATGCATTTATTTTATTTCTACAGTCTGCAACACATTACTAAAAGTTTAAAACTTTTCCAAGTTGAAAGATAATTTTGTTTTAATGGGGTGGCCATGTGGGGGCCACTGAAAGTCCTGAGGTGGCACACCAAAAACTAGAACAGGAGATTTTTGATGTCATGTTTATTTCACAAATTCATCAGTGCAGGCATTAAGGAATCATCCCCGATAAACATAGGTCTACTTTTGCTTTTGCTGCTATCTATCTATCTATCTATCTATCTATCTATCTATCTATCTATCTATCTATCTATCTATCTATCTATCTATCTATCTATCTACCGTATATCTATCTACCGTATATCTATCTACCGTATATCTATCTACCGTATATCTAT
>JBBPBX010003927.1:6303-20921 GCA_038048925.1 Garcialebias charrua | reverse complement strand
TATAACCCACTGAAAGCGTTTAGACCAATTGTCCTTTTTCAGGGGGACTACATTTTAGGTTTGATTTTTTTTATTTGGAATAAAATGTGTTTTTATTTTTTTTCCCACCAATTGATCAAAAACAAGCAAAAGCTTCAAGAGAACAAAACTCTTTGTCCCTCTGTTAAGGGGAAGAGAGGTAAGTCCCCCCCCCAGCCCCCACTTGGTAGTACTAGTGCCCCGTAACTTTCAGCACCTGTCAAACTATTTTTGTAACTTTATTGATATTGTTGAGCCTGTGTGCAGACTGTTCAATTTTGTTTAGAACATCAAAAAAATAATAAAGAATATCGAGGAAATGAACTGAAAGCTCAGTTCGAGCAAAGAATTTCATTAACAGTTGTGTTTTTTGTGAATAGCTGGGAACTTTTTACAAGAGCTTTTGGTCAGAAAGAAAATACATTCATATTAATACCTCCCCATTATGGTTGTGGGAGGATGCTTGTTAAAGGTTTTGCTTCTTTACAACTTGAAAACTTTGTTGTCGTTACAGAATCAGAACATTCAAACAGTTTAAATGAGAAAGTCAAAGAAGCAGTTTATAACACTTAACCTTATAAAACCAGTAATTTTGTTGTATTCTCATTTAAAACACAACTTTTATCTAACTGAGAGGCTTTCTATGGTGTTAAGATGGCCGTTCAGACAAGACTTATTGCAAATATTAATAAACTGAAACAAATTTGATTGGTTTAAAATGCATCTTAGTTTGCTTTTTAGACAACTACAGGAAAATCTGCAGCTTTTTTCTGCTTAGCCTGAACGTTTTTTTATTAAACAGATAAGTGTGTGCACTATTTCCAGCCTACGAGATCATTCAGTACAAAATTTGAATGTTATTAAGTTTTCCTACAATATAAACCACTTTCACGAAGCTGTTTCAGAATATCTGGTATTTCTTGCAGCGATATCAGGAAATATCAGGTGTGTGCGTTCAGTATGTGTTAGCGAAACATTTTAAGCCTTTAAAGGTGTTTCTCTCGTAAGAGAATTGAGAGTCGGCAGCAGCAGCCGGCACTCAGAGACGATGAGTATCTGGCAGTTGGGTGAGACGGGTGATGTGTATGGATGAGGCCATGATGGAGGAAGCGAGAGAAGAGGGGGGAGAGCGATGTTTACGGGTTGGGGGGTGGAGAGGGGGGGTAGCGAGGCCAGTAAACTGCTTGTGAAATGAAAATGGCTCTTTAGCAGAATCCAGGACACTTGGGCGCTGCGCTGGATCAATGTCTCTGATTTACTGTCTGAAAGCCTGTCAGAGGGAAAGTGAGGTAGAAGTGAGGGGAGAGCGGAGGTGGCTAAAGGAGGGGCTGGACGGAGAGAAGTTAAAGCTTCGAGGTAGACGAGTCCTTTAATGGAAGGAGAAAGCAGGGAGACAGGGAGAGGTACGAAGGGAGAGGGGAAATTGTCCATCAGAGTGACAGTACAAGGAGGCGAAATCAGAGGGATTGCTACTCAAGTCCTCACGGCCAAGATACAAAATCAATCAGTCAAGACGGTGGGGAAGGGCAATCTTGTTTTGTGCAGGGAATTGGTGCAGCCATTTGGGGTAAAATCAATAAGGGACACATGGTGCTTCTTAAATCCTTACTATCCCACGGAGGCCGGGCTATTGACAAATGGGGGAGTGGATGCAGGCAGTACACAGATCCTAAACTTGACCTGTCTGGGAGGAATTTATATTCTGTCGGAGGCTTAAGACGTGGGAGTCAGATTAGGATCAGCTGTGTAATTAGCGAATTAGATTATTCTCTGATGCTAGTTGATAAATTCCATAACTAAGACTCACTCAAGGTGCAGCATACTGTATTTTAGAACCGCTGTCCCAAAACAGGCTGGAGGACGGAGTTGAAACAAGAGATCTCATCTTTTGAGGTGGGGTTCTGTGGAAAGGTTGTGCAGTCAATATCTTACCTGTCCTAGACGGCTCTCTGAACAACCTCAGTTTGAATTGATTGAGGAGCTAACGGCTAGTCCGAAGGGAGTCAAGACCAAAACGGGTTACTGCCTTTCAACAACTCAAATCTCAAAAGTTTCTAGGCGGAGAAAACAAATTTGCAATTTACGCCACTGTTGATTTTGCATTACAGGTAGTCCTCGGGTTACGACGGTCTCGAGTTACGTTTCGAGGTTACAGCGCATCTCCCATAAAAAAAATAAAAAATAAAATATTTAATAATTTGAAAATGTATTTTGAAAAGCCGAGTTACGCAGTTTACGGTTTTACGTTATTAACGTAGCTGCGGAGGAATACTACACATTACTCTAAAAAAGCTAAGTCTGGTCCTCTGGACATTCAAAAAACAAAACAAAACTGTACTGTGAACGCGGTTTTACGTCGTAAACGAATACGGAGGATGGACCGAGCTGGACGGCGGTTTTACGACGTAAACGCAATAGAGAATACGGAGGAGGGACGGAGGAAGCTTCACCAGCATACCAGTAGGAAATTAACTCATTTTTCCCTTCATTATGGCTCTGAAATGTATGTGTTTTTGATCATTATGTAGGGTACTGTGTTAGGATAGGCTAAGTGCTTGGTAAAATACAGTCTGTACGTATAAGGTGAAGTATTTACGTATGTTCCGACTTACGTCGAAATTCGGGTTACGACGCAGCGTAGGAACGGATCTCCGTCGTAAGTCGAGGACTACCTGTATATACCTTTATTTTCGTATATGATTATCTTCCAACTGTAATCAGCAGAAGCTAGCTACAGCACTTCAGACAGAATTATATTTCTGCCTGAATAACTGAAATGGACATGTGTGTAAAGATTTATGAAACAGAATGTATTTGTTTGATTCTTTATTAAGTTATGATGTTCGTATTTTTCAGATAAACAGAAGAGTTATAGCTCACAGCGTTGTTTATCATCTTCAACCCTGACATCAGTGATTGTGTGATTGTTACACGCCTGGATTCAGTGCATAAAGAGCCAAGATGGTGTAGTGGTTAGGGCGTTTGACTTGGGACCCGAAGGACGCGGGTTCGCGTCCCGGCCACTACACACCTTGGGGTGTCTATGAGTGCACACCTAATTCTCCAGCTCCCCGAGCGCCCTCTGGCTGCTCACTGCACCACCTGGGGTGGTTGGGTTAAATGCAGAGACGAATTTCGTCTGTGTATGGGAAACATACACAGATGACAGACAAACACATTATTATTATTATCAGGTTGTGAAAGTGTGTATGTGTGAAGAGAGTGCATTCCTGTGAGGATCTCTCTTTCTGCAGTGGTGACACACACACACACACACACACACACATAGTCGTGTTTTCATGACTCACACTTGGAATCCTTTGCTGGAGATTTACTCCAACTTTAATCACAACTTCTTTTTACACTTCACACTAAAACGTACCCCTCTTCAGAGAACATATTCATCTTATAATGTGTGTGCGTGTCCTATGATGTAACCACATTAGCAGAAAAAGGTCCCTAGAAACTGAGCAACACCTGCCGGCCCACACACACACACACACACACATACACACGCACAGACAGGTGGAGCTCCAGGGAGCAGAATAACAGAAGGGACGTCTCGACAAGAGTGGTTTCCTGCACCCTCGGGACACCAGAAGTCTTGTGTGTGTGTGTGTAGGTGGTTGGGTGTGTTTTATTTTTATTTTGAGTGTTTAATGTATTAAAAGGGGCCGAGGTAATGAATTATAATCTTTAATGCAGAAACCGATCGATACCACCCAGAGAATAAATCAGCTTTTACTGAGAGCGTCAAAGCCCCTTAATACACTCGGGGAGAGAAAGGGAGTGTGCACTGGGTGAGAGTGAGGGTGGGAGGGAGGTGGAGGAGAAAGGATCCAGAAAGAAGACAGTTAGAGGAGGGTGAAATAAAGGCGAGGTAAAGAGAAACGGATGAGGGGATGAATGGAGGGAAGTTATGGATGGACAGACTCACCTCTTGGGTTAACCTCATTGAGTAAATGCTCCATGAGAGCTCATAGATTCAGACAGCTTTCAGGTTACGGGGTCACCCTCTGAAATATGGGCTCTTTTTTCTTCCCATCTATAGGTGCATTGTGTTAATAATCCTGGTTTCTGTTGCAAACAGCAAAATATTGAGTTAGTTTATCTCATAATCATTCAATAGCACTTCTGTTTTTTTTTATTAACTGCCTAATAACCATCTGATATTTATTACCGGTACTTTGTACTGGTGTGGTAGTTCTGATCTTCTGAGGAAGGGTTTTGTGAAAAGGATACAATGGACGGAGTATTTTACTGGTTGCAAATGATTCTTTGAACAGCCTCAGTTAGGAAAATGTAGATTACCTCTTGTCAGGCAAAAATATTTTAAAGGGTTGACCATGTGGCGGTCACTGAAAATCCTGAGCTTGCACACCAAAACTAAAAGCCAGAACATAATTTTATGACATTTGTAATGTTGTCTTTAATGTTACCTGACAAACAGTAATGTGGGAGTCACCTTCTGACATGACTAGGTCGACTTTAGTTTTTTTTTTTTTTCAAAAATTCATACCGTAATTTCTGGACTATAAGCCACTACTTTTTTCACTGGCCTTAAACCCTTATACAATGCTGCAGCTAATTTATGTTTTTTTATGGCTAATTAGCTTCATGCTGCCAAAACATTTGGCCTAATCACACCCAAGTGCTCACATAGCTGCCCAGTACACGACTCTCTTTCAAGCTGGGTCCTTGTGTCTCAAGGAGACTGTCTGTATAAATAAAGGTTTAAAAAATAAAATAAAATCTAACCAATGAAATTACAGAACAAGTCACAGTGGACCAATGAAACAGGGAGGTGGATGGGGGACTTTGTTTAACCAGCTGTGTTACAGGCATTGTTCAGAAAAAAAATACTGTGCATATTTGTATATGTTATAGGTAAGTATTTAATTAAAAGTTTTAAAAAAATCTTTCCGTGTAAATATTTCATGTTGCAACGTGGACACCAGCGGCTTATAGACAAGCGTGGCCTAAATATGTTCTGTATTTATCAGCCTATAAGTTGCAGGGTTTTTTTTGTGCATAATTTGGATGCCCTGCGACTTATCGGGTATGGATATTTTCCCATACTGTATTTATAAACCAATTTTTGGCGGATATAAGACCGTTTTCATTCATTCTGACTGAAAAAAAAAAAGATCAGTACAATTTTCAGCCACTAGATGGCAGCAGAGTACTGTATTTTCCAGCCTATAAGTCACAGTTTTTTTAAATTAATTTTCATGTGCTGTGACTTATG
This sequence comes from Garcialebias charrua, assembly GCA_038048925.1. Lineage (NCBI taxonomy): Eukaryota > Metazoa > Chordata > Actinopteri > Cyprinodontiformes > Rivulidae > Garcialebias > Garcialebias charrua. The sequence goes on along the minus strand of JBBPBX010003927.1, from coordinate 15,655 downwards.
CGGCGAAACGACATATTTAGGGATTTTTCTCCATAATTTTAGACCATTTTTTGGCTGAGATATGACCGTTTCCATTCATTCTGACGAAAAAAGTGGAGCAGTACCACTTTCGGCCACTAGGGTCCACCGACCGTTCCCAGCTCATGTGTCCAACAGCAGACTCATCTGGTCGGACTCACTCTGTCGCAGCACGGCCTCCTGCTCTCTGGAGGTCTGAACTACTGTTACCTCAGTGTTTTACTGTTAGCAAAATAGGTCAAGAACCACAGGACAGATTTTGATGAAACTTACAGAAAGTAATCACTGGATGGACATTTACAACTGATAAGCTTTAGTAGATGTTTGAGCTAAAATTCGATTTATTTATAATTTATTTTCGCAGCGCGCACACGTTTGGAAGACCGTCAAAGCGAAACAACTGAAATTCAGCTGATTGGACCATTACGTGGACCATTACGTTCATTTACTAAGGAAAAGTTCAGCTCAGACACATCTTTGCTATAATTTTCAGCAAACAAATAATTGTTTTTAAGTGTTAATCTTGTTAAAAGTCCTACCGTGCACGCTCGTGTGGCCATTTTGCAGCCAATCCATTTTTGGCAAAACACAGGCCCACATTTCCAGGTTGTCACCGCTGACGCGTAACATACGCGACGCGTCAGCGGTGACGCATAATAGATGCGACGTATACGGAGGTGCGACACGTTTATGGATTTTTCCACTTTATTGGACATAATTGGACTAATGCGACAAATAAGGCGGTGCGACGTAAAGGGCGGAAAGTACGGTAGTAGTAGCAGTAAGGCATGCCATTGTATCATGTAACAGGTAAACGTGGCTATGACAAATTAAAAAAAGTTCAAGACAAAAACAACTGGACTTTATTTATTATACTTTTTACCCCCTTTTCCTATCCAAGATTATTATTCTGAAAAGGATAAAAAAGGTGGCGCTTATTATAGCTGCAGCTTCTTGCACTACGTCCATCTTTCGGACGACTGCACGTACATGTTCTCGCTGTACCTCGGTGCAAAGATAATTAAGCTTATTCTGATTCAAAATAACAGTGTAACTTGGAATTAGCAGCAAAATAAAGATTTAGAAGGCAATACTTGCATGAAGTGCTGTAAAATCTTCGAGCCTGGCATTGTTTTAAAACAACAGAAATCCATTTTGGTCTGGCCTGTCAACCCAGCCGTCATTAGCTTTTAGCTGTTAACTTGTCAGGTTAGGCATTGCCATTGTCAAATAGGCGTTAGCTTTAAGCTAGAGGTTTAGGCCTTAGCATGTCAGTTTTGTCAAATTTTAATTTATATCTATCAAAAAAGCATTTTTAACAAATAAAGCATTATTTGTTCATAACTCTTCTGTAAAGCCCCACTTTGAGGATCTTTTAAACTAAGTTTCAGTTTGGTGACTGAAGTTTCATCTAGGCTGTGGCAAAAACTCCAAAAGGTAGGGTTAAAAATCCATGATTTGGATTCTGCTGCAAAGATTCATCTGAGAGGCTCACCAACAAAAGCCTAATGCAACCCTAAGCATTTAGGATGTCTACCCTGTTCAGTCAGTAGACTAAGTGGTTTAAACGAGGCTTTGGGTCGCTGGAGACTCTTTAGTGAGACACCGTGATTAAAATTTGATAGCTCAGGCCAAGACTGGAGGTAAATGGACAGGGGAGGTGAGGGGAAACAACATGTACAGGCCAAAAAAGGTGGAGTAAGTCAACTCAGGGAATGAATTTAAAAAAAATACGTACACTATAATAAAAGAAAACATAATGGTCTTGATAGAGTTTTAAAATTCTTGAAATTAAAGATCAGGGAAAAACTGTGTGAAGGAGGCATGAAAAAGTGATTGTTCCTGATAGTGTTACACTCCTCAGGTGTTAAATAATTAAACAGCTGAGCAGACTCCTGAGATGATGTCAGCCAAGGCGACCATCTATCATTTATCACTTAAGGAATCAGCGCTGGAGATTCAAAGCCAAATAAATTTATGTACTCTTTGTTTAGGTAAAGATATAGAACAAATGTTGGAATTGATAAAGACAGAATTTGACAAAATACAAACTTGGTTTAAACTCAATAAATTATCATTAAATTTAGATAAAACTAATCACATACCATACCATACCAGCTTTATTTATAGAGCACTTTAAACACCCACAGGACCAAAGTGCTGACCACATGATATTCAGTAATAAAAAGAAAACTGTTGATGTTCCATTTAAAATTGAGGGTGTTGAGATTTGTAGAGTGAGTGAGGTGAAGTTTTTGGGTGTTATCACTGATGACAAACTGACATGGAAACAACACATAAATTCTGTAAGAATAAAAATAGCTAAATCTATTGCAGTACTGTACAAAGTCAGAGACTTATTGAATGATAAAGCTCTGTATTTGTTGTATAACACAATCATTGTTCCACACTTAAAGGTTCAGTATGCAGTTTCTGTAGAACTGCAGCAGTTAGAAATATTTTCAACAGGCAAAGCATTCTGATCCCTCCCCCTCAGAGCCATATGTGGCTCTGCCCCCTTGTGGTCTGTTGAATTTCAAATTCAAGCTCTGTTTTTATTGGCTGATTCAAATTCAAGCTCTGTTTTTATTGGCTGGTTACAAACTCTGTTTTTATTGGCTGGAAAATGGCGGGTCACCTTTTCTTTTTAGAAATGCTTATTTACCACCTGGAGAAGCAAGGGGACAATATTTTTTTTTTTTTTTCAGAGATTACCTGGCTAACATCAGTCTGTCAGGAGGTAGTGACAGAGTGAAGAAATATGTTCATAAAAAAGCTACATACTGTCAGCTTTAATCTATTGTATTGATGTTTGGGGGAAAGCGTGTAAAACAATCACAAAGCCTATTTTTGTATTACAGAAAAGAGCTGTAAGAATTATCACTAGAAAACATTACTGTCATCCATCAAGTACATTATTTTATCAACTGAAGTTATTGAAGTTCCATGATTTGGTAGATTATATTTTATCAGTTATGTACTGTATAGGGCTAAGAATAATGCATTACCTTTAAATATCCAAATGCATTTTGTTAAAAGACAAAGTTGTTATAATCTTAAGGGGACAGAGATATTTGTAAAACCAAAATTCAGAACTAGTTTGAAGGGACAGTCTACCTCAATCCAGGGAATTGGATTATGGAATGGTTTGGAGAATGAAGTTAAAAATGCCAAGTCAATGTGTACATTTAAGAAAATGATCAAAACTAAATTGTTAAAGGAGACCACAGATTCAAAATTCACTTTTTAATGTTTTTTTACTCAACTTTGGGTATGTACTTCATAAAAACACAGTCCTAGGGCCAAAGAAATGCACCCAGTGGTTTATGTACTCTAAGTAGATTTATTTGTCTGTGATAGATTTGTCTCGTTTTCAAATCCTGCGGCTTGTGACGTCACAAACCGCAGCCACAACCCACCCCAAACCTGAGTCCAGCCCCTCACCTGATTCCTGATTTCATCTCATCTTTTGTTTAAATGTTCTTAATTTCATGTGTACAGCACTTTGTTGCAGCTGTGGTTGTTTTAAATGGCTTCATAAATAAAGTATAATTGTTATTTTTACGTTTTAGTTCAATTTTTAGCGATCGCTCCCAACGCGCAGCCGGCAGAAATAAAACGAGCAGACCGCCGGCGAAGGGACCATCTGCGTGCGGGAGCTGCTGGGAGCTGCTGGCTTTTGAGGTCCGGTCAGAGGTTGCCTCATACGGATAAATTAACTGGAGACACTCGGTGAACTTTGTGTGTGTGTGGACTGAAGCAGCGATCGCTCCCAAAAGCGCCGCATGCAACGAGCTGGCGGTGTGCCGGAGGAGGAAGAGCTATCATTAGCCTCGGAGGTGGGCTAATGCTAAAAGGAGCTGCAAATGGCGGCGCGCGCAGACGGCTTTCGGTAAGTTATCTTAAGCTAGCACTAACAGTAAGTCAAATGAGTAATTAAAAAAGAGCTAATTTTAAAACAACAACATATTAGAGATACTGGCTGTTTCAGAGGGCGGAGTAAATGTAAACAGATTTTTGTAGGGCGTGGCATTCAGAGCTCATTATCATAAACCGGTCGTTTAGAACGGAAGTCAGAAAATGCATAACTAGAAAGGGGATATTTTATTATCTAAGAATTATTTTGTGCATTAAATTGAATGAATATGGTCTGGATAGCCCACAGAAATACCATAAAACAAACAACAACAAAAAAACAAAAAAAAAAATATGTGGTCTCCTTTAAAAAATATATATATGAAGTAGCGTAATGTGTATTGTATTAGTTAGAAAATTAGAAAGAGTTATTCATTTTGTTCTGTTACTGGAAGATTATTATTGTTTGAACTGATTGGTTGAAAAAAAGGGGCAGATATAAGATTTTTTCTTCTTTCTGCTACCTTTATTTTTTATATTTTGTACGTTATCATTTATGGGATTGTTTTGTATTGTATTTTTTGTAAAAAAAAAAAAAAAAAAGAACAAATTTAATAAACATAAACATACAAACACATGCATATACATTCACATACACATCTCACCATTTTATTTCAAGGCAGCTTCATTTGTTTTTGGTTTGGTTGACCTTCGTGTGTATGTGTGCCTGCATGCTTTCATCTTTTCTCAGGCAACAACTAGTATTTTTTGGCCAGAGATAGTGCTGAATAAACAGGAGGTCGAGTGACAAACGAGCCAGATTCCTCTTTTCTTCTCTTATTCATCCTACCATTCAAGTGCCTCTCCTTAAAACTTTCTTGATAAGCCTTTGAGGTGTTTAAATGGAGAAAAATAACCAGCAGTCACTGCACAAGGCTTCGTTGTTGAGAATTTATGGCTTCACACTTCACTTTTTCCTCTGTGGGGGCTGTCTGTCTGTGTGCCTGAGGGCGTGTGATTGTTGCATTGCACTCATAATAAGCCTCTGAGTGACTGGCAGAACCAATATCTTGCTTTCGCTTTGCCCTGCGTTCAGTCAGGCGGCTCGGTGTGCAGCTCCCGTCATGCATCTCAATTCCACAAACACAATTTTCCAAGCCGAGAGAAGGAGCCTGTTTTTTTGATTAATGTCACCATGACAACTACATAATTCATGAATTGTGTTAGCGATCCATTTGTCATTTGCAAACCGTAATTCAGGATGTGCTTGAGGAAGGGCTGGCTCGAGAGGGAGCGTTTCGGACCGCTATTATCCTTCGTGTTGTTCTGCAGTCATATAGGCTTTTAAAAAAAGAAGCAGTCAGAAATGCTGACGTGTCCTTGTCCTCGTCTGAGAGGCAGAAGTTTCGTGTTTTCTAAGAGGGCACTTGCAGCTTCATAATTAACTCTCAGGTCTGCTCATTTAGAAACCTGCATGACGATACCCCCCTCATCCATGTGTCCGTCTGTCTGCTGACGGAGGCCTGGCCTGGTCTGCACCGAAACCCTTCGGTGCAAGAGTAAAGAGATAAAGAGGACACTCATTTCCAGTCAGATCAACGAGTGAAGCGCTGAAATGAAATGGGATTGTCAACCACTTTGACGCAGATGGTGGGGTTTCTCCATGTTTAACCAGCTGTACGTGGAGGAGATCTGGATGTTTAAAGAAGGTTTATCATCGTTTTGCTTCCTGACCCGCATGGCCAAACTGGATTTCAGAAGACTACACATTGCTTTCTTTCAGCTCTGGACTTCTCCAGTTCCTAATGTGCAGTTGGGGTCGTGACGGCAGCAAGTCAGCACGGTGGCACAACTGGTAGAGCTGCTGCCTCTCAGCGAGAAGGTTGCCGGTTCAAATCCCGGTCCGGGGCCTTTCTGGGTGGAGTTTGCATGTTCTCCCCGTGCATGCGTGGGTTTCCTCCGGGTACTCCGGTTTCCTCCCACAGACCAAAAAACATGCTTGTTAGGCTGATTGGTGACTCTAAATTGACCCTAGGTGTGAGTGTGAGAGTGGATGGTTGTTTGGTGTGAGTGAGACAGGTCCCTCTTGTAAATGAGTCCCCGTGACTCAACGAGGCTAGCCTGTATAAATAAAGGTTGAATGAAAAAGTCCAGGAGAGAAACCCAGACATCCCTCTCCCCAGCAACACTCTCCAGCTCGTCCTGGGTGACCCAAAGGCGTTTCCAGGCCAGAGAAGATACAGTAGTCCCTCGCTACTTCGCGGTTTGTTTATTGCGGACTAGCTCTATTGTGGTTTTTCAAAATAAAGATTGGACATGACACACAATTGGCTGATCGGTGGATGAGCCGCACAATCGACATGGCATTTTTATTTAAAATAAATTATTTAAAATTATTTAGCCCCTCCTGCTCCTATATGTGCAGCCCATTCTGCAGGATAAACTTCCTACTGCAGCTGATCAGCTGTTCACCGTGCAAAGCGGGGAAGTGGGCGTGGCCAAGAGCGGTTGCAGGTGACAAAGAGCAGAGGAGGCAGAGAGTTGAAATCATGACATGTGTTCTTTTAGAGCGTTTAGGGTTTAGAAACATTGTTTAGAATATTGCAATTGAGTGGGGGAAGGGTTTAAAACACCTTTATATCAGAGTCAGAGTACCTTTATTGACATTGCACAAGTTTGCACCAGTACAGCGTGAATATGTACGCACAGTCATCCTGAAGGTGACTACGTGTGTGAAGCTGCTGCTTATCTTATCAGCGCGGCCTCTCTCATCCGTATCAGGATGAAGGTTACATGTATGAAAACAGGAGGAGAACCATGAGGGTAATCATTGGTATTACAAAAAAGATATATCACATTTTGTCTTTCAAGACACCATATATAATAATAATAATAAACTTTATTTGTATAGCACCTTCCTACAATGCCTTGCATTGACCAAGGTGCTTAACAGGACAGAAAATATAAAAAACCGGTACAATAAATCAGTGAAAATAGAATAAAAGTAACAGCAATAAAAGGAGGCAATGGAAATAAAAAAAGCTACATACTAAAATACCAAAGTAATAAAAGTTACACACTGAAAGCTTTTTTGAACAAGTGGGTCTTCAGTCTGGATTTAAACAGAGTCAGATCAGAGGTGGCACGCAGCTCAAGGGGGAGGCTGTTCCAGGCTTTTGGGCCGGCAACAGAAAATGACCGGTCTCCCCATTGTTTGTAGTAGGGCTGTGCGATATGACGATATATATCGTGGGGACGATAGAAACGTGTCTATCGTGCTACTTTCCTTCTATCGTCTCTATCGTGATAAATAAGAATAAAAAAATAACTGTTTGCAGTTGCGACGCAAAGAAGCTTCATATTGTGGTTTAGCGACATGACGGCGCTGCTTTGTGTTTGACGCACGCGCGGGTTTGCGACACATGCTTTACGTTGTTAAACTCGAGAGCGATGGAGACCCAGGGGCATGAAGCTGGTGTCACAACAAGGAGAAACCGTTGCACAGGCAGCCCAAGAAGAAGAACTTTTACCAAAAAGAGGGGGAAGCTCACCTTGTTAGCTTCCATTATTTTGCTCCGCTGAAACTTGGAGACAAAATGGGTCCAGAGGACATGAACCCAGAGTCCAACGAGTCCAAACTCTGGTCCAGTCAACCAATACAAAACAGACCAGAGACACAACAGAACCGGAATCAAGCGTAATGTTTTCTCTTTTCTGTTTCTTGCCTTGTTTACTCGCTTCCAGAGCGGATTTCTATGGGTTTTATTAGCAGCCGTTGTTTTACCGCCACCTGCAGGAATAATTTGGACCAAAGTAGAAACTCCTTTTCTACTTGAAAACTTCTCCCTTATTTTGTATTTTTTAAGTGAAGTAAATATATTTAAGGATGTACTTAAACGCTGCAAACTCCCAAAAGCACAGTCCTTATAAAGGATAAAGGGTGAAACGTTTTCTGCAACAAATAAAGTCCAGTTGTTTTTGTATTGAGCGCTTGTTCTGATTTTATCATGTCCTGGACGACTGAGAATCTTCACCAGCACAGTCCTTATACAAATATATTATTAGCTTATCATAAAACTTGAAACTCCTCTTGCACACGCAATTTAATTTTGTGCTGTTTCTCAAATTGTTCTTTTTTTCATGCTGCCGTTTAGAACTTTATTAATAATTCTCTGCTTATAGTTTGTCTTTTCAACTGTTATTGTTTACGTGTATTGTATGCCTTGTTATACTGTTTGTTATTTTCTTTTTGATAAAAAAAACAAACAAACTTTGGTCCAAAAATTTCCTGTACACACACATCGTGTTGTATATATCGTGATATATATAGTTATCGTGATATAAAAAAGTCCATATCGTGATATATGATTTTTTCCATATCGCCCAGCACTAGTTTGTACCTTGAGCGAGGCACCTCCAGCAGGTGTTGACTGGCAGAGCGTAAAGCTCTGAGACATCATATGAGACATCAAAAAACTCTACCAGCAAGCAACAGCAGTGAGTTTAAGTCCATGAGCTCTGTTCAGATTTAGCCACAGTTCTGCAGATGGGACCAGCCAGCCTTATCTGACTGAGAGCACACAGAAAGTTCTCCGAGGAGGGAGGGGTGGGGGGGAGTTGCGACAGTACATTCCAGTCTTCATTTGCTCAGACTCAGGAGAAAATTTGTAGTCAGCCTGTCCAAGGCTGCTTGGGAAGTCTGATTAGATATAGCATGATTTATCATCAGGTCAGGCTCACAGTGTACTTTCCTGTAGCCTTGAGTCCAGATGGGTATTCCAAAATCCAACACGCTCCAAATTATGGGAAACTTTCACCGACCCGAGCTATGAGTCCTCCTCCCCCAGATGTGACCCACCTGGCCGCATACAAGTTCCAAACCTTACCGGTGGTCTGCAGTCCTCAGTGGCCGCCTCCACTTTGTGGTTCAACTCATAAAGCAGCTGATTCATGGAGGTCACAGCTCGGATCACACTCTCGGTTTGACAAGGGAGCTTCGTCAGGGCGTTGATCGCCGCAGAAGTCTTCCTAATTTTCCAATAGAAGAGAACTCCACACAAGCCAAAAAGCAGAGCACCTGCTATCATAAATCCAATTATGAATAAATCCTCCACATCTTCGACAGAAAGCACAGTCAAGCATAACATCTTCCACTCCCCCCAGGAATCCATGATATATCCGGCTGGATGCGTCTGTGATGGGCAAGCTGGTTCCCCCGGACCAGATCGTTTTGTAGAAAAAATCTTATCAATAGAGTCGATAGCCCATAAAACCAGATCCATCTTCAATTTGCGTTCGAGTGAGCACTGAAAAACTACAGACAAAGACAAAGTAGCCAAGCAGGGAAAGGAAAGTTGCGGAGGGAGAGGCACGAGCTGCTGCTCCGATCAGTGCGCAGGAGAAAGAAAAAAAATAGTTCATCCATCCATCCATCTCCATATATATATATATATATATAAATATATATATAACTACTATT
>JBBPBX010003926.1:26897-79574 GCA_038048925.1 Garcialebias charrua | reverse complement strand
ACATTTCCAGGCTAAAATACTACTTGATTAATTGTGTAACATCAAAACTTCAGATTTATTGCTCCATCAGAAGCTTTTATTTTGGTCAATGGAAAACTGTGGAAACTCTTGTTTAATTTTGTTTCTACTGCACATGGGTCTGTTAGTTATTGTGCTGTGATGCACTTCAGATAAGATAAAATAAAATTCAGTTCAATTCAATTTTTTTATGTAGCACCAAATCACAACAAAGTTGTCTCAGGGCACTTTACAGAAACATTCACATACGTAGAGAAGCCAATTCCCAGCTGGCATTCGACCGACTTTAAACGTTTAAATATGGTTGAAATAGCGTCAGTTTAAGAAAAAACATTCATTCAACATCAAAACAATGTTGAACACCAAACCATTGAAATGGTGTTGTTAACTCACTGTGGATTCACCTTTGAAATATAAACCAGTTTTGAGTTGTATGTATTATCAACATTATTTTTCACAAACGTGACTAAAAGATTTTGCTGGAATATGTTGGTTGAAAAATAACCTTGTTCCAACATCCAATCAATGTTGATTAATTAACCGTTGGAAAAGTGTTGACACATGAATACTGATTCAATGTTGAAACCTCAACTATGAATCTAATGTTTGAGTTCTTCATTCCTTTTTATTTTCTCCCGGCGTCTTTTCGGAACTTTTTTTTCTTCTTTTTTTTTTGTATGGTGAACGGTGTGCGCACTAGATGGCGGTAATACACTGGAAGGTTGTAAACTGCCGTAAAACCTCACAGAAGAAGAAGAAGAAGAAGAAGAACAGAACGTTGTGCGCATGCGTGGAGTGGATTGTCTTGGTCACAGAGGCTGCGCGGGCCGAATTTAGCTGCAACAACGGTAAGTAAAGTTTTGTAAATCTATCACATTAGTTAATAAACCCTTGACAAACTTTGAACGATTATTTTGGGGGCATACAGTCAACAGCAGAATTTACCAACGGCTTACTAGCTGTGCCGATATTTTCGAGCTGTATATTTCGAGCTTCGAGATTTTTTTCGAGCTAGCTAGCTTGGACCGCATGCTACCGTCTACTAGCTACCGGCCGAGCTAGCTACACTGGCTCCACACGGCGGATGTGTGTAAACAGTCTCATTGATATATTGGGTGCGTATTTGCTGCAGAGGTCGGACCGGAGCGGAACGCATGTAGTGTAGGGGCTAGCAGTCCAGTATTAGCGCGGGCTAGCTAGCTGGCTATCCCACGCTAAAGTCCAAAGCCCACTGCCTCCGCTCCGCTCAGGTCCGCCTGGATGCGCCGCTCCGAGACACGTGCGAGATCGCGCGATAAATCAAGTGATAAATAAGTAAGTCAGAACAAAACAATTCATTCGGTGGAAGAAGGAGAACAACTGTAGAGAGACTGCTGCCTTGATCTTCTCTCGTAAATGAGCTACATGGTTTGAGCAACAGGAAGTGATGTTTACATTTCAGAATAAAATACTTTTTTATTTATTTATTTCTTGTATTGCGTTTGTAGGCGTAGTCATAGTCATAAATATAATAGTTTAGTCATAGAATAGTCATAAATGATAGTTTGACAGCATTTTTGTACAAATAAATCCGTATAGAGCTAGGATTAGTCCGCCCGTGGTGATTTTATTTTGTAAATACGGATGTTGTGCTCGTTCCTTTTCCTGTTGGTGCGACGTAATCTTCAAAAGTTGACTGCGGCACAGCTCCGGCGTCCGGCAGAAATAGAAAAATTTGACGGAGTACCGTCCGCTCGCCGCAGCTCACCGCCGCCGTGTGGAGCCAGTGTACATTCTGTCATTGATTATAATGGGTGCGTATTTGCTGCGGAGGTCGGACCGGAGCGGGGCGGAGCCGCAACGCGTGTGGTGTAATTTTGGGGTAACCCCGGAATTACACCACATGCGTTACAGCTCCGCCCCGCACTGGGCTGTTGTACTTGTGATGGTCTGCTGAATGAGGTGGTTGGGGAAAAAAAGAGCTGGAGTTTAATGTTTTTGTGGTCTGCTCTGTTATCCCGGCTTTACACTGCACGCGGCTCCGCCCCGCTCCGGTCCGCAGGTCGCAGCTGAACGAGTCCAATTTCCACTGCCTCCGCTCCGCTCAGGTCCACCTGGATGCGCCGCTCCAAGACACGTGCGAGATCGCGCGATAAATCAAGTGATAAATAAGTAAGTCAGAACAAAACAATTCATTCGGTGGAAGAAGGAGAACAACTGTAGAGAGACTGCTGCCTTGATCTTCTCTCGTAAATGAGCTACATGGTTTGAGCAACAGGAAGTGATGTTTACATTTCAGAATAAAATACTTTTTTATTTATTTATTTTTGTATTGCGTTATTAGGTGTAGTCATAGTCATAAATATAATAGTTTAGTCATAGAATAGTCATAATTGATAGTTTGACAGCATTTTTGTACAAATAAATCCGTATAGAGCTAGGATTAGTCCGCCCGTGGTGATTTTATTTTGTAAATACGGAAGTTGTGCTCGTTCCTTTTCCTGTTGGTGCGACGTAATCTTCAAAAGTTGACTCCGGCACAGCTCCGTCATCCGGCAGAAATAGAAAAATTTCTAATTTTGACGGACTGCCGTCCGCTCTCCGCAGCTCGCCGCCGCCGTGCGGAGCCAGTGTAAACTCTGTCATTGATTATAATGGGTGCGTATTTGCTGCGGAGGTCGGACCGGAGCGGGGCGGAGCTGTAACGCATGTGGTGTAATTCCGGGGTTAGGCCACCAAGCCTAAAATGTATCAGAAATATGTTTAACATTAAATGATAAAACTTATCCCCCATACTGCCCATCGATCAATGACTTTTTTTAATCATGTGCTTTAAAAAAAACAAACAAAAAACATTGTTCCCCCTCTTATATCTGTCAGCATTGGCTGTGGTCACACAAAGATGTGAGGACAGATGTGAGGACAAGACAGGCCACTTTTTTCCTTAAAGTCATAAAGAACGTTTCATCCTCCATCTTTAAAAAAATAATAATTTCCACCTTTCTCTTCATTAAACGTTACACGTTTGTGTTTACAGTCAGTCCATCCTGGTTATGGCTTCCTGTCAGAAAACACAGAGTTTGCAGAAGCTTGTAAACGGGAAGGATTCATCTTCATCGGACCGCCTTCTTCAGCCATCCGAGACATGGGCATCAAGAGGTGACCCGCCTTCCTGAAACACATATTTTTGAGTTTTTCTGATGAGGACTGAGCGTCTTTGCAACTGTAGACATTTTTTTCCAAAAGTTATAATGCAAGTTTTTTTTTTCTTGTCTCAGCACATCCAAACACATCATGTCAGCTGCTGGGGTGCCAATCACAGGTGGTTACCATGGAGAGGACCAAACCAACGAGAGGCTGCAGGCAGAGCTGCAAAGATTGGTTATCCTGTGATGATCAAGGCAGTCCGTGGAGGAGGAGGGAAGGTGAAAGGACGCAGAGAAGAACTGAAATAAGTTTGATAGCATAACTTCCACAAGCTTGATTTGAACCTTGTGTGTTTTAGGGAATGTGTATCGCCCGGTCAGACTCGGACTTCATCGAACAGCTGGAGTCAGCGAGACGTGAAGCCAGGAAGTCCTTCAATGATGACGTCATGCTTATGGAGAAGTTCGTAGAGGATCCCAGGTACGCTCAGAGGACTGTTTGATTTGGTCTTTGAAGAACTAGCAAGTTTTCAAATGTCTCGCTGTGTGTTGTTGGCAGACATGTAGAGGTTCAAGTGTTTGGAGACATGCACGGTAACGCCGTCTATCTGTTTGAGAGGGACTGCAGCGTCCAGCAGAGACATCAGAAGATCATAGAGGAAGCTCCAGGGGTGAGTGGAGTTCACAGCTGTTTACATTTAAAACAGATGTCCGTTTGACACGGTTTAATCAAAACAGGGTTTATATTCAGCATCTTTGTCACATGAGACATTTTAAATTCAAAGATCCGGACTTGAAGTTGAGGTACTTTTTGTGAAGTAATCCTTCCATCGGTGTGTAATTGTGACATTATTTTCTTCTTAATATTTGTTTTTAGTCCCGTGAATTATTTGAGTAAAAACATGATTTATTTATTTATTTTAATTTAAAACACAAAACAATTTCACATATTGTATGAAAACAAAACATAAAATGAAAGGTAGCAGAAAGAAGAAGAATCTTATTATACCTGCCCCTTTTTTAAAACAATCAATTGAAAAATCAATTCAAACAATAATCATCTATAAATAACAGAACAAAATGAATAACTCATCCCAATTTTCAATTTCTAGTACATTTCACATTTAACTAATTTATGTGTTTTTTCAACAATTTAGTTTTGATCATTCTCTTAAACATAAACATTGAATTAGCTTTTTTTTTTTTTACATCATTTTCCAAACCATTCCACAATCCAATTCCCTGTATTGAAGTAGATCGTCCCTTTTAATCTGGTTTTGTACTGTGGTTTTACAAAAATCTCTGTTCCCTTAAGATTGTAGCAACTTTGGGATTTAACTGCAGGCAGCTTTTTGTGGTCAGTGAGGCTTCAAAAGTATGAGGGATCTTAAGAAGCATTTTGTTTTGAAGCTTTTTTCATGAATCACAACAGGTTACCAGCACCTTCTTCACCTGAGGTTTAAATTATGTGGATATGTTTTATAGACACTTGTGAACATGTTTATCCTTTACCTTCCTCCATATTTCCACCTGGACTTTCTCAGCCTGGGATAAGCCCTGAGGTTCGGAGGAAACTTGGAGAGGCAGCTGTCAGAGCAGCTAAAGCCGTGAGCTACGTTGGAGCAGGTGAAGACACGCAAAGCTAAACTCCTCCCACCACAGCGACTTATTACACACACCCACTACAAATGTTGTGATCCATTCCTGCAGGTACTGTGGAGTTTGTAATGGACGTGTAACCTGGTTGTACTTCTCTTTTGTTATAATTACACAAAAAGTATTTTTGTATTGTTGTATTATTGTATTATTACCTGACTGAAACACCACTGACATTATTTCAGCCGTGTTACTTTAAGATCAGAAGCCCCTCCCTTTTATTTCTTCTTCTGTGGTTTTGTCTTTAAATTGGTTGTACCCCTGAGATTCTCCCCTTTTGTCACGTTGTCTTGTGGGGAGAGGTACGTGCTGTTTATTTGTCATGTAAATATATTCAGTTTATTTATAGATTTATTAAGTTAATTTTCATGCATTTTTGTTTTGTATAGACTTGGAGCAGGGCAGTCGGTAACACGGTGTTGTGTGTGTGTTATTCCACCAGGTATGTTTTATAAGAATGTTTATTCATGCCCTTTTGTCACGTTGTCTTGTGGGGAGAGACTTGGAGCAGGGCAGTCGGTAACACGGTGTTGTGTGTGTGTTATTCCACCAGAATAAACCGCTATCCTGACTAAAGATAAACCGTGTCACGGTCTGTTAAATTCATAAAACCAGCACAACGCAGGAAGGATCCGGTTACACTTGGTGCCGTGACCCGGAACCACCTCATCAGATGGCAGAGATGTTTGATAAAGTTCTGTCTTTGTGTGCAGCTTCTCTTGCTACGAAACAACATGGTCAACATATGGGGAGTTACACACGTGGTTCTAAACGTCCTCAACAAGCCCCATGCAGAGTTTGTTGCTCTGAGGAGCATACAACACACTCGCACTGCAGGCTGTTCAGATTGTGTCTCAACTGCTTCAGCTCAGGGCACATTAAAAGGAATTGTCCTCAGCCTGCCCATCACGCACCTCAGCCATCCTCCCAGTACCCTAATTTAAACTAGAGAGCCTGTGCGATGAGAGGGGCAGCATGGGCAGTATGGATAATACCCTCACAAATACACTAGATGCACACTCTGTTTACACCGAATGTTGTAATGCTTCACCTGGAGACAGTGAAGTGGTTTTCTTGGGGTCACAGAGAGTTCAGAGGGCTAGTGATTTGTTTTATGCCTCAGTTTCAGTGAGTGAACGATCTACACTGAGGGGTATGTTGGACTCTGGGAGTATGTCATGCACATTGAGCGTGGAGGCAGAGAACAAGCTAAGAGCCGCGGGTGTTGATTTGATCCCTCTTGCAGTCCCAGCGAATGTGGTGCTCGTTGGGTGTGGTGGCCTTCTCACGCAGCCTCGATGCATCTATGAGTTGAACATTGAGATCTATGGTTTCAAATTTACAGTACCAACATTTTTGATACCTGGCCAACATGATGAATTCATCATTGGTAGCAATGTGCTCCGGCCCCTTATTAAAAAAATGAAAACTGACCCGGGGTACTGGGAACTCATTACATCAAACACTGCAAACCCAGAGTGTGAAGAGTTTTTGCAGCTGCTGAGTTGTGTTTCTCGGTGGTCAAACTCTACTTTACCTGACAAGATTGGAACAGTCAGGCTCAGACAGGCTGTCACCCTCCTTCCTCATCGGGAGTATGTGGTCTGGGGAAAGCTTCCATCCACTGCACCCCTGTCGTTAGGGGGCACTGTGATCGTGGAGCCGTCCTCTGCTCGTTCCACCCCAAAAAACATTTTGGTGGGTCGTGTAGTAACACCCATGTGGGGGGACCATTGGGTCCCTATGAAGATTCTCAATCCTACAAACAAACCTCTGGTACTGCGCCGCAATGCTAAAATTGCTGATGTCTTCCCATGTGTTGCTGTGGAGGACTTTGCGTTCAGTCAGGGGAGATCTGAAGTGCACTGCAATCATTCTGCAGTTGCAACAAGCTCATCACATCACAGTACTGATCCAGTGCAGATGCTGAGAGACTGTGGTCTACATGACATCGACATAGAGAGCTGTGAGGTATCAGGCGAGTCTAAAAGAAGGCTGGCTGAACTTGTGGTTTCTTACCAGGATGTGTTCTCCAGGGGAAAACTGGATTGCGGTGAGGCTAGAGATTTTGTCCATCGCATTCACTTGACTGATGAGAAACCATTTCGTTTGCCTTATCGACGCATCCCACCAGCACATTACCAGCAGTTGAGGGAGGTCTTGTCTGAGATGGAGATGAAGGGCATCATAAGGAAGTCTATTAGTGAATATGCTTCCCCGCTTGTTATGGTGTGGAAAAAGTCTGGGGACATGAGGATATGCACTGACTTCCGCTGGCTTAATGCTAAGACCGTTAAGGATGCCCATCCATTACCCCATCAGTCTGACTGCCTTGCTGCTCTTGGTGGGAATGCTCTTTTCAGCACCATGGACTTGACCTCTGGATTCTACAACATCCCCCTCCATGAGTCCGACAAACATTATACAGCTTTTACCACGCCGCTTGGACTTTACGAGTACAATCGGCTCCCGCAAGGTCTATGTAACAGCCCAGCTTCCTTCATGAGAATGATGCTTAACGTTTTTGGTGACTTGAACTTTTCCAGCCTCCTCTGTTATCTAGACGACCTGTTGGTGTTTGCACCTTCTGAGGAGGAATCGTTAAAGAGGCTGGAGGTTGTTTTCTGCCGTCTGAGAGCTAACAACTTGAAGCTGTCCCAGAAAAAGTGTCACTTTCTCAGGAGGTCTGTGAGGTTTTTGGGCCATGTTGTGGAGGCTGGTGGTGTTTCTGTTGATCAGGAGAAGGTGAAAGTCATTTCTAGTTTTGACAAAAAGGACCTCATGAAGGAGGATGGCTGTACTCCGTGCCAGAAGAAGGTGAGGTCGTTCTTGGGCATGGTGCTATTCTATCAGCACTTTATTCCAGCTTGTTCCCGCATTGCAAAGCCACTTTACGCACTCACCGCAGGTCAGAAACGTAGAGTGAAGGGCAAAGGACACGGGAAGGCTGGAACTTTTCGTGTCCTGACTCCCCAGGACTGGACTCCAGCTTGTGAGAAAGCGTTTGGAGACCTTAAAGCTGCACTCCTTGATTGTGTGGTGCTAGCACATCCTGATTTTGAGAGGCCATTTATTCTCTCAACTGATGCTTCATTGGATGGGCTCGGTGCTGTTTTGTCACAGGTCCCGGCTGATGGAGAGATTGCTAGACCTGTTGCTTTTGCCAGCAAGTCTCTCAGCCGCAGTCAGGCCAACTATCCTGCACACAGGCTTGAGTTCCTGGCCTTAAAATGGGCTGTGTGTGATAAGTTCAGCCACTGGCTGAAGGGTCACAGGTTTACTGTGTGGACGGATAATAATCCTCTCACATATATCCTGACCAAGCCCAAACTGGATGCCTGTGAACAACGCTGGGTCTCTAAGCTTGCCCCGTACAACTTTGAGATCAGGTATGTTCCAGGGAGACAGAATGTGGTGGCAGATGCCTTGAGCAGAGCCCCTTTTGTGAAGCCCTTGGCTGATCGCCTTCTGTCAGAGCCTTGTCAGGAACTTTTGGAACAAGTCTGTGAGCTTCCTGATCACGCTGTGCAGGATGTTTTCCGTTTGACCTGCCAGCTTCAATCAGTGGACAGCTCTTCTTCCGTTATAACTGACACATCCATGACCTGTGACGAGGTCTCCTCTCTTTTGTCATCTGTCTGCAGTGGGGATGCCGGTCAGACTCAGCATGCAGCATCTTTAGCTGACCATCTGGGCATGATAATCCCACACACCACAGACCCATCAACAGCGCTTTGTCTGTCTGACCTCGTCTCCCACCAGAGAAACGACCCTGTTGTTTCCAGAGTTGTCTTCTATGTTGAGCGGGGACGCCGTCCGTCAAGGCGGGAACGCTTTGGTGAAAACCAACTGGCTTTAAAAGTTCTGAAGCAATGGGACAAACTAACATTGCTGAATGGTGTCCTTTACCGTGTCATAAAAGACCCTGTGAAAAAAGGTAAACGATTCCAGTTCGTGGTCCCTGATGCTTTGAAGTCTGTGGTTTTGACTGGTGTCCATGATAATGCAGGTCATCAGGGCCAGCCACGAACATTCTCCTTGGCTCGCCATCGCTTCTTTTGGCATGACATGGAAAGGGATGTGCGGGATTTTGTGAGAAAATGTCCCAGATGTGTCCTCAGCAAAACCCCAGAGCCTGCTGTGAGAGCCCCTCTGGAGAACATCAGAACCAGTGCTCCGATGGAGCTGGTGTGCATTGATTTCTGGTCGGCTGAGGACAGCAACAACAAGTCTGTGGATGTTCTGGTGATCACAGATCACTTCACAAAATTAGCACATGCGTTCCCGTGTCAGGACCAAACCGCTAAAAGGGTTGCGAAGAAGTTATGGGATGGGTTTTTCTGCGTTTATGGTTTCCCTCAGCGCATTCACTCTGATCAGGGTGCAAATTTTGAGAGTGAGCTGCTAGCTGAGCTTTTGGAGCTGAGTGGCGTCAGTAAATCGCGCACCTCACCCTACCACCCAATGGGTAACGGGACTGCAGAGAGATTCAATCGCACCCTAGGCAATATGTTAAGATCTCTTCCTCCACGTTCGAAGCACAAATGGCCTCAGATGATCCAGTCTCTGACTTTCGCTTATAACTGCACAGTTCATGAGACCACTGGCTTTGCGCCATTTTACCTGATGTTTGGGAGGATTCCCAGGCTACCTGTTGACCTTGTTTTTCGGAACGTTCTTCACGATGATGCCATTTGCGACTACCACTCTTATGTCAAATCATTGGTTGAAGATCTGCGTTCTGCCATGTTAATGGCTGAAAAGAGCACCAGTGCAGAGCAGAAACATCAATGTGACCAGTACAACAAGAGAGCCAAGGGTCACCCTCTGTCAGTTGGAGATCAGGTTCTGGTGGCGAACAAGGGAGCCAGAGGAAAGCGGAAGCTTTCTGATAAATGGGAGCCTGTGATGTACACGGTGGTTGCATCCAAACCTGCTCTCCACATTTACCGAATTAGAGATCGGCATGGCAATGAGCGTGTGGTGCATCGCAACCTCCTTCTTGATGTGAACTTTTTACCTGTGGGAATGACCCTGGACAGCAATGAGAACCGCCATGCTGACAGTGTGGTTGGAGTTCCTCCGGTTTCTGACCTACACGAAACAGAATGTTTTAGCGAGGCTCCTAGTGCTGTTCTTGCTGAGTCTTCCCTACCAGACTCCCTGTCCTGCAGTGATGGGGAGGACCGTACTGCATCATGGGTTCAGGATGTGTCCTCGGCTCCATCAGTTGTAAATAATGACCTGCCTCATGACTCAGAGAACTCCTCTATGGACACTGGAGTACTGGCGACTGCTGGTTCCTTACCTCATCTCCCTGACGATGTTAGTGTTGCTCATCCTCCAGACAGTGTGGGAGGGGATGTTGTTCACCGCCTAACTTCACGTTTTGGGAGGGTTATTAAACCAGTCTGTCGCTTGATAGAATCCATGGCTGTCATTGAGGCACTGTATAACAAGGATAATGTTCAACCGGTTATTGATGTGTGAGTTTCCAAATTTTTGTGTATGATTCCTGCCATTGACTAGGATCATTTATTTTATTTTTTTTATTTTATTTGGGTTTGCATAAGCTTCAGTAACATATGTGTTCTTTCTGTATAAGGGGGGGTGTAAAAGGCACCTCTTGTTGTCCAGGGGATACCATGAGAACGATCTCTGGTCTCCTGACCCTATTGTAGGGTAGCTGTTATGTTGATGTATTACTTTGTTAAAGAACACAAAATATTTGTACTGGTACTGTCTGACACTGTTTTTTTATTTTTGTGTAATTCTAGGGGGGTAAATGTAACCTGGTTGTACTTCTCTTTTGTTATAATTACACAAAAAGTATTTTTGTATTGTTGTATTATTGTATTATTACCTGACTGAAACACCACTGTCATTATTTCAGCCGTGTTACTTTAAGATCAGAAGCCCCTCCCTTTTATTTCTTCTTCTGTGGTTTTGTCTTTAAATTGGTTGTACCCCTGGGATTCTCCCCTTTTGTCACGTTGTCTTGTGGGGAGAGGTACGTGCTGTTTATTTGTCATGTAAATATATTCAGTTTATTTATAGATTTATTAAGTTAATTTTCATGCATTTTTGTTTTGTATAGACTTGGAGCAGGGCAGTCGGTAACACGGTGTTGTGTGTGTGTTATTCCACCAGGTATGTTTTATAAGAATGTTTATTCATGGCCCTTTTGTCACGTTGTCTTGTGGGGAGAGACTTGGAGCAGGGCAGTCGGTAACACGGTGTTGTGTGTGTGTTATTCCACCAGAATAAACCGCTATCCTGACTAAAGATAAACCGTGTCACGGTCTGTTAAATTCATAAAACCAGCACAACGCAGGAAGGATCCGGTTACAGACGCTCAGCACAACTTCTACTTCATAGAGATGAACACGAGGCTGCAGGTGGAGCATCCCGTCACCGAGATGATCACTGGAAACGACCTGGTGGAGTGGCAGCTCAGGGTGAGACGGAGAGCTGAAAACTCTCTGGAAACCATAACTTATACTAAAAGTTTAGTTTATTTTGTAATAAAAATCTCTTCCAGGTGGCAGCAGGGGAGCCCCTGCCCTGCCCCTCCTCCAGGACGACATAACCCTGAGGGGCCACTCGTTTGAGGCTCGTATCTACGCTGAGGACCCAAACAACGACTTCCTTCCGGGAGCGGGGCCTCTGCTGCATCTGTCCGCGCCTTCAGCAGACCAACACACACGCATAGAGACCGGGGTCAGAGAAGGTACGTTCATTCAACCATTCATTCATTTAGAAGGTACGTGTACCCCCATTTGAGAAACAGTGCCTAACAGAGCAGACAAAAACATTAAACTCCAGCTCTTTTTTTCAACCACCTCATTTAGCAGACAACAGTCCAGTGTTAGTCCCACTAAACAGTAGACGTCCAGGGGACGTCGAGGTGACGTCTATATAGAGCCCGTTGGTCGAAGACCAATTCTAGACGTCGCCCCGACGTGCAAACAAGGTCTATTTTTGACGTCTAAATATGACCGCATTTGTACGTCATATGAACGTCAGTTTTGGAGGTGATCTGGACCATGTTCACAGAGTTAAACTTTTAGGACCATAAATTTGCATTTAGACAATTGATTTATTAAGATTGTTGTTTTTTTACAAACATTTTAATGCATTTCCTCAAATTTTTTTCTTTTTTTACAAATTAGACTTGTCCGTCGTTTGAGAGTCCAATTCTAGACGTCGCTCCGACGTGCAAACAAGGTCTAATTAGGACGTCTAACTATGACCGCATTTGTACGTCATATGAACGTCAGTTTTGGACGTTATCTGGACCTGGTTCACAGAGTTAAACTTTTAGGACCATAAATTTGCAGTTAGACAATTGATTTATTAAGATTGTTGTTTTTTAATAACATTTTAATGCATTTCCTCAATTCTTTTTTTCTTTTTTACAAATGTATATTATTTATTTGAATAATATAATTATTGTTGTTGTTTGTTGTTGTTATTCATTCATTAAACCTTTAGGCAGGTTATATCTCATTCGATCGACTCATTTACAAGAAACCTCATTTATTCCACGACGTCGCGGTCACACATTCATTTCAGTAGGTGGCAGTACTTGTGTTTTTTGCTTTCTTCCATTAAAAAACAAGAAGAAGAACTTCGGAACTCGAGCGTTATGATTGGATTGGCGGAGGTATCACGTGATCATTCCAACCAGTCAACGCCTCTCTTGTTGAACCGCGCCCTGGCTTGAATCTCAACCGTTGTTGTTTACAGTATATTCTGTCTGTGCTGCGGTGATCACGGAGCTCAACTGTGTTCTCAGTTCATTTGTCACGGAACTCCTGCCCTAAACTTGCTGCAATCCATTCAGAAGTTGAAGGTAATTGGTTCTGTTTTATAGCTTTGTTCTCTTGAATTCTGTGGTCACGACGTACATGTAGCTAACAGCTAAGCCATAGAGCTAAGCTACATTGTGCTAACGTAAGCTAACTTGTGTCTACGACTGCGGCAGACGATGTAAAGGAAAATCGAACAGTACAGTTTAGAAAATAAATTCTATCCAAATAAGCCGTATGCTACGAGTTTTGTTTGTTTCTTTGTTTTGCTTTGAGATCGAGGCCTGCACGCGTCTCCATTAACACGCATGTGCTGAGCGGCCAGCGTTGTACAGCTTTGGGCAGCATTTTTGGAAAACTGTATTCACTACAGTGCTTACTTCCTCCGCGTGTTACAACGCCATCGCGTTCCTGAATGACTAGGTAATATGCCGTGTCTTTTTTTTCTTCCTTTTGTGTGTGTACACTGGGCGGGGGTCAGCTGGAAGGTGAAACGTTTCAGCATTAAAAAATAGAAGGAAAAAAACTGTCCAGATGACCTGAATTCAGACCAAAGCTTTTCAGTTACAAATGAATGAGTAAATATGAAATAAAAAAAAGCTTTAAAATGTCTCCTTCTATCTAATTTTACTTTGACTAGGCAAAATTAGATGAGTACTGTACTGTACTGTAAACTACATTCTGACTAATATCTCTGTCGCTCCAGTTGTGTTTATAAACAACTGTGTTTTTTTCTTTATATATATATATATATATATATATATATATATATATATATATATATATATATAAATAAATTTGTGGAGCGTTGGTCCTAGAGGACATTTCACAGGTAATGCACCTTTTTGCTTCATCTTAATTATTTTGCATCGCTGAATAATCTTTTGTTTTTGTCCTCAGCAAGTGCAGCGCCTCAACCCAAGGACCTGTCAACGCCCAGTGAGTACCGGTATACATTACACTTTAAACCATTGTT
Source organism: Garcialebias charrua (assembly GCA_038048925.1). Classification (NCBI taxonomy): domain Eukaryota; kingdom Metazoa; phylum Chordata; class Actinopteri; order Cyprinodontiformes; family Rivulidae; genus Garcialebias; species Garcialebias charrua. The sequence continues at coordinate 65,988 of JBBPBX010003926.1, read as the reverse complement.
TATTTTATCAGGCCTTGCAAAATAAAATTTATTTTATTATTTTTTTCATGGAAAACCGATGCCACTTCCAGATCAGAAATTGGAAGATGGGCATTCCCATTGCCTCAGGATGGTAAGTATTGAACAGTTAGCAGTGAGACACTTGGAAAAAAATGATCAACCACAGCCACCTTGCTGTTGGAGAGATTGTAATCAAGACATGTGTGTTTTTGTTTTATTTTTCCCCCCAGTGTTTCAGCGTATTCAACTTCTTCATTGACCTCGGCGATCGCCTAGCCCTACATCCCTCTCCCACCCTGTGCCAAAAAGGATAGAGACCATGGAGGATTTTGTGAGAGAGGAGCACCTCGTGACTCCAAATTTGCTACCCTGGTAGGTTTTACAAGTCTGGAGGAAAGCCGAGCATAACGCAGTACCGTACAACCAAACACTTGGAAGTGTCAGTGAACTATATCATGGATTTATTCCAACAGGTTCTGCAAATTTCCAGAATTGGAGGAAAGCACACCAAGGACTTTGTCTACAACGGTCTTGATAGGTATGTATCAACACACGCTCACCCACCCACTAACCATCTGAACTAAATATTTTACTTGCAAGTTCAGTATTTAGTTTTGTAAACTAAATATTTAGCTATCAAATTAAATATTTAATTTAGAACGACGTGTATTAATAACATGGTTAAAATATGACTGGAAAAAAATGATCAACCAGCCACCTTGCTGTTGGAGAGATAACATTGTAATCAAGAAATGTGTGTTTTTGTTTTATTTTTCCCCCCAGTGTTTCAGCGTATTCAACTTCTTTGACCTCGGCGATCGCCTACACCGTATACATCCCACCTCTTCAGCTGTGCCAAAAAGGATAGAGACCATGGAGGATTTTGTGAGAGAGGAGCACCTCGTGACTCCAAATTTGCTACCCTGGTAGGTTTTACAAGTCTGGAGGAAAGCCGAGCATAACGCAGTACCGTACAACCAAACACTTGGAAGTGTCAGTGAACTGTATCATGGATTTATTCCAACAGGTTCTGCAAATTTCCAGAATTGGAGGAAAGCACACCAAGGACTTTGTCTACAAATTTCTTGATAGGTATGTATCAACACACGCTCACCCACCCACTAACCATCTGAACTAAATATTTTACTTGCAAGTTCAGTATTTAGTTTTGTAAACTAAATATTTAGCTATCAAATTAAATATTTAATTTAGAACGACGTGTATTAATAACATGGTTAAAATTTGACTGGAAAAAAATGTTTTCTCTAAACTAAAATATTGCTGTTGATTTTTGTAACTTTGCTAATGGCACCTCATAGATATGAAAATGTTTGGCAACTCGAGTGCGTTTTGCAGCAATTTTTTAACTGATGTGCTGATGTGGAGTCAGTTCCCACCTGCCTGAAGACTGCCACCATCATCCCAGTCCCAAAAAGCTCCACAGTGACTGGTCTGAATGACTATAGACCGGTGGCTCTCACCCCGATAGTCGCTAAATGTTTTGAGAAACTGGTCATGTCCCACATCAAGACAACCGTCAACATCAGCGAGGACCCTCATCAATATGCATACCGCAAGAACCGATCAACAGAGGACGCCATCTCCTCTGTGGTCCACACTGCTCTCACCCACCTGGATCAGAAGGACTCATACGTGCGTCTGCTCTTTGTGGACTTCACATCTGCCTTCAACACCATGATCCCCCAAACTCTGATAGACAAACTATCTACACTTGGACTAAGCCCCTCCATCTGTAACTGGGTACTAGACTTCTTAACAAACAGACCACAGTCCGTGAAGATCCACAACTTCTCCTCCTCCACCATCACCCTCAGCACTGGCTCTCCTCAAGGATGTGTGCTGAGCCCTCTTCTGTTCACTCTGCTCACATATGATTGTACAGCCACACATCCAGGCTGTCATATTGTTAAGTTTGCAGATGATACAGCTGTGGTGGGATGCATCACAGATAATGATGAATCCAGCTACAGACAGGAGGTGGAACACCTGGAGAGCTGGTGCAAAGAGAACAACCTTCACATGAATGTGAAGAAGACGAAGGAGATGATTGTGGACTTCAGAAGGAACAAACACACCCACACCCCACTGTACATAGGTGGATCTGCGGTGGAGGTGGTCTCCAGCTACAAGTACCTGGGTGTACACTTGAATGATAACCTCAGCTGGAGCAACAACACCACCAGCCTGATCAAGAAAGGTCATCAAAGACTCTACTTCCTCAGACGGCTGAGACGAGCTGGTCTGAGAAGCTCAGTCCTCACCTCCTTCTACAGGTGTGCAGTGGAGAGCATCCTGTGCTCCAGCATCAACGTGTGGCATGGAGGCTGCACAGTTGCAGAGAGGAAAGCTCTACAGAGAGTGGTGAAGGCTGCACAGAAGTCTGTGGGAGTCAGTCTCCCCACCATCACAGACATTTACACCTCCAGATGCAGAAAAAGAGCCACCTGCATCATGAAAGACCTCACTCACCCAGCACACTCACTCTTTGCACCACTCCCCTCGGGACGGAGGTTGAGGAGCATCAAATGTAGAACCACTAGACTGAGGAACAGCTTCTACCCTGAGGCTGTCAGACTCATGAATAAATAAATAATAAGAATAAACACTGCAAAATATCACATCATGCTGATGCTGATCTGTTTCTTGTTGCTGCGTTCATCTGTGACCATCTGCTCATAATGACTCATGTTCGTGCTGCTGTTTATAATGATGTTTTTCTACTACATTAGGGCTTAGTGTATTACTAGCTGATGTCTCTCTTAGTTAATCCTAGATGTTATTATTGTTTTTCTCTTGCATTTGTTGTTGGATGTAACTGGGACCCTGTGTACATAATCTCGTTTTCAACACATGTACTACATGCGGTGCAAATGACAATAAATTCTCTCTGACTCTGACTCAAATTTGGCAGCACGATGTCTCAGTGGTTAGCACTATTGTCTCACATCAAGAAGGTCCTGGGTTCAATCCCCGGTTGGACCTGGAGTGTTTCTGTGGAGTTTGCATGTTCTTCTCGTGCTTGCGTGGGTTTTATCCGAGTACTCCGGTTTCCTGCAACAGATCCAAAACATGCATGTTCTGCCTTCAGGTCCAGGCCTCCCTTGAAAAAAAGATCTGTGATCTCTATGGGATTTGCCTGCTTAAATAAAGGTTAATAAATAAAAATGTGTGTTAGTGTGTTAACTAGTGTTCTAAGTGATTGGCAAAAACTCAAAGCCACCTATCAACATTTGCTGGGATGGATGTTTTTATTTATTTATTTATTAATCAGGGAGATCCCAGCAAGACACTGCATTTTCCAGATTGCCTTTGCATATTGCTAATTACTTTTTGTTTTTGTTTGTTTTTTTGCAAATGCAGATGGAATCATGAATGGAGATTCTGCAGCAACAAAGGATTTTATAAGGACTCATGCTGCAGAGCATTTAAAACATGCAAAGGAGGACATGGGCTCACACTGGACAATTAACACAACTGGCACAACTGGTAGAGCTGCTGCCTCTCAGCGAGCAGGTCCCCGGTTCAAATCCCGGTCCGGGGGCCTTTCTGGGTGAAGTTTGCATGTTCTCTCCGTGCATGCGTGGGTTTTCTCCGGGGGCTCCAGTTTCCTCCAACAGTCCAAAAACATGCATGTTAGACTGATGGGGACTCTATGACCTTGGGTGTGAGTGAGACAGGTCTCTCTTGTAAATGAGTCCCCGTGGCTCAACGAGGCTAGCCTGTATAAATAAAGGTTGAATGAAAAAATGTGCCACAAAGAAGTGGAGGTGGGGCTTTCACACTGTACATTTAATGCACCACGAAGAAGTGGACACTGGACATTTAATGCACCACGAAGAAGTGGACACTGGACATTTAATGCACCACAAAGAAGTGGACACTGGACATTTAATGCACCCCAAAGAGGTGGAGGACATAGGGTCACACAGGACATTTAAAACGTGCCACATAGAAGTGGAGGATACGGGCTCACACAGAACTGAGGAACACTTTTTTTGGGGGGGGGATGCAAATCGGTGCTGGGCATAAAATTAGAATATTGTGAAAAAGTTATTTATTTCAGTAATTCCATTCAAAAAGTAAAACTTCTATACAGTATTACTGTATATTCATTCACACAGACTGATATATTTAAAAATAATCTTAATGCTGATGATTATAACTGACAACTAATGAAAACTCCAAATTCATTATCAGTAAATTACATTACTTGAGATCAATTAAAAAATGATTTTTATAGATGTTGGCCAACTGAAAAGTATTAACATGGTAGCATGGTCCTTAGCCCCAACTATTGAAAGATGTACATATTGTACATTTCATGTTCATACATCTCAGTTGGCCAACATTTATAAAAATACTTTATTTTTATTGAGCTCAAGTAGTAGTCTAATTTTCTGAGATACTGAATTTAGGGTTGTCATTGGTTGTCAGTTTTAATCATCAACATTAAAATAAATAAACATTTGAAATATATCAGTCTGTGTGTAATGAATATTTCACTTTTTGAATGGAATTCCTGAAATAAAACAACTTATTTAAAATATTATGACCAGCACACTTTGTACAGATTATTTTTGTGGTGAGGGGACTAATTTTATACAGCTTTTTTATTTCTCTTGTTACTGCCTGCTATATCAAAAAGAGTTAGTTTGCACGTCGGGGCGACGTCTAGAATTGGTCTTCGACCAACAGGCTCTATATTGACGTCACCTCGACGTCCCCTGGACGTCTACTGTTTAGTGGGTAGCAATAACAGCATTGTAAGAAGGGGCCAGTTGAACCTGGAGGCCTCCACCTCTGTTTAATGATGGACGGTTTCTTTTCACAAAGATGGCCTCCTTTACTCCTCTCTCAAACCATTGTTCCTCTCTGTTGCGGTTTCAAAAGTTGAAGGAAGCTCTGAAACGAATGTGCAAGTTATGCAGGTTTATTGTACATAATAAGAATAAACCTTACAGCAATTTAACAGACCTCACTCCGAGCACAGTCCACACACACACACATCTTCGAAGGCGGATCACGGTTATAAAAACCCCGGATGTCGTCATCGCCTCATGGAACCAATCCTGGAACCGAACCACCTTGGAACCGCCCTAGGACTTCCCCTACTCTGTACGTGATCCGTCTCTCAGCCAACAAGCTACCAGCTCTGTATGTCAATCATCCAGTGTTATGTCTGTTGTATGGTGCAGGCGTGTAACTGAAAAACTCTTCCCTATTGAAAATAAAACCCGTAAATAAAGGTTCCATCTTGAATATATTTTCACATTATATGGTGGAATTAAGTGAACATAAATCATAACACATAATATGTGTCATTCAGGTGTAATACTGATATACATATATTTCAATTCCCCTTTTGACATGACAAACATCATGTCAACAAAAACCCTATATGCACTATGTGCGTATGCAATTAAGAACTGGATACACAATGGAAATCTCTAACATTCCCACCCACAGCAATATTACATCTAAGTTACCCACCCAGAATATAAACCCCTTATATAAAAATAAGCATCAATACTAATTGGTAACAAAACTACGTAAGAAAATATACGGTAACTTGCAGAGCTTATATGCTGGAATCGCAATACAAAACTAACAAATCTAAAGAAATAAATGTAACAAAAAGCAAAGAAATCAACCAAAAACAAAGAATAAAAATAAAATAAACAAAACAACAAATAAATGTAATAAGAAATAAACAAAACAAACAGGAAAAGTAATAAAGAATAAACAAAAACAAACAAAAAACAAAAATAAATGTAAAAACGAAACCATAAAACAAATAAAAATAAAAACAAAACAATAAAATGAAGCGGACTGTCCCTCCTATCAAATATCACGCCTCAAGTGTGTGGAATCTATATTTCTGTTATGTATTAACCTTAGCAAAGAATATGAACTATGCTTTAGCCAAGTCAGGCCATCTCATCTTCATCGTCTTCATCTTCTTCCTCATAGACACCTGTAAGGGGGAAGCCCTCTCCTGCCTGTACAGCCATCTGATAGGAAGGCAGCTTAGGAAACCTATCATCCACTGCCCTACTGATGCACTTTAAGCAAAAATGCCTCACACAAGGAACGCAGCAGCATCCACAACAAATTAACATAACCACAACTGCGAATATTGTTATCACAGCTGTGACGACAACAGCTCTCCATCTTCCAAAAGTAGAGATGAACCACTCACTTAGAGGGTTCTGAACTCCAGAGCTTTCAGCTAGCTCCTCAGACAGTGATTTCAAACCATCCAGAGCCCTTGTAAATGAACCATCTGGACTTGTGTTATTTGGGATGAAAGTACAACACTCTTGTCCAAACATAGAACAGACACCACCTCTCTCAGCCAAAAGAAAGTCCATAGCTAATCTCGTTTGATATGTCATCAGTGATGTTGCTGCCAGCTGCTGATGTACGCCCTCAAGTGCATCTCTTGTCAAATTATTCAGCCTCTGAACATTAAAATGAATGTAATTAATCCTGGCTACGTTTTTATTTACAGTAATAGATGGAATCATAGACTCAAAACCAGCTGCAATAGGATCAACTAATTTGTATTCATCCGGGACTCCTTGTGGGACTCCGATAGCGTTAATATATGCTGGAGAATCTACATACAGATCAAAGTCACGCCTTCTCCTCTCAAACTCACCAATCACATGTGTACTACTCCTGAAAGTTTCCAAATCCTGTCCTGTTAAATTCACCATCTTAATTGGAGAAATTAAAGAAACGAGTGTACAGATTCCTGACCATCTTGGAGACAACGTACTTCTCAAAGTTCTACCACCACAAAACCAGTAAACATCTGCACGTGCTACAGATAATCTCGTCATGTTTGTCCAAGCTGAAACATCCACATTCAACTTACACCAACTTGAATCAATATCACCTACAGATATACCTCCCTGAATTTTCCTAACCAGACAAGTGTAAGAGTTTCTCACTGGAGTGAAAACAGGTGGGATTGCATCTCTTGGGGCCATGGGAAAATATTTCTCCAAACCTTTGCAACTATCAGAGGGATTTTCCTTCATATGTAGTTCCAACATGCAGTGAAAACATGAATCATTTGAAAGAGGTGATGTCATCATTAATAACGCTGGCCTGGCCTTCGCACAAACAACGCAATCCTTATACTTCACTTGTTCTGCTGCATTTTCAACATACTCTATCCAGTAATTTTGCTGTGTGAAACCTGTCTCCAAAGCCAACTTTTCTTCATATGTCACATCTGTCATATAAGACACCTCTTGATCTGATTCAATCTGACTTTCCTCTCTCTGAACCACATTTATCCTGAACGGACTCGTTGGATCTTTGCCAGAAACATGAACTCCCAGTATATAAGTGTCACTATCCTGCCTCTGAGGATTCTTTAAAGTCAAAATCAAAGAATTACATGTATTTTGTGCTAGACACCTGGTGCTTTTAGTATGATCTTGTATGATTGACAAGCGTTCCTGTAACGGATACTTCCCTCTTCTCGCTTTTTCTGGTCTGTAACCCCAATCAGCAGGCCCTGAATTACACAACACATTATTCCAGTCCCCGCAATTCATGTCATGCCCATAAGTCACACAAATATACTTCACTGCCCAAATAAATGACTCCTGCCTCGCACCACAGTACATCACAGAGCAAAGGTCAAATTTAACAGATGCAGTCACCCCAACTGTGAAGTTAAACTGTAGGAAATTAACTATCATGGATCTCTTTGATCTGCTAATGTCAGAGTCTGGGTGTACCTGAATCTGAACATCTGCAACCTCTGTTCCATCTTCCCCTCTGCTGAGCAAGAATAATAATAATAATAATAATAAACTTTATTTGTATAGCACCTTCCAACAATGCCTTGCATTGACCAAGGTGCTTAACAGGATAAAAAGATGAATAAACTGGAACAATAAATCAATGAAAATAGAATAAGAAACAACAGCAATAAAAGAAGGCAATGGAAATAAAAAATGCTACATACTAAAATAACACTAAAATAACACAAATAATAAAAGTTACACACTGAGAGTTTTTTTTGAACAAGAGGAAATAAAAAGGCAATGTAAATAAAAAATGTTACATATTAAAATACCAAAAGTAATAAAAGTTACACACTGGAAGCTTATTTGAACTAGTGGAAATAAAAAGGCAATGGAAATAAAAAATGCTACATACTAAAATACCAAAAGTAATAAAAGTTACACACTGAAAGCTTTTTTGAACAAGTGGGTCTTCAGTCTGGTTTTGAACAGAGTCAGATCAGAGGTGGCACGCAGCTCAAGGGGGAGGCTGTTCCAGGCTTTTGGGCCGGCAACAGAAAATGACCGGTCTCCCCATTGTTTGTACCTTGAGCGAGGCACCTCCAGCAGGTGTTGACTGGCAGATCGTAAATCTCTGCCGGGCTGATGGGCTTTCAAAAGTTCTGAGATGTACAGAGGAGCAAGTCCATTCAGAGCTTTGAAAACAAACAGGAGCAGCTTGAACTGTATCCTGAACTGAACCGGGAGCCAGTGTAGAGAGGACAGGACAGGAGTGATGTGTTCATATTTTCGTGTGTTGGTCAAAAAGCGCGCGGCAGAGTTCTGTACAAGCTGTAAACGGGAGATGGAGGATTGATTAATACCAACATACAAAGCATTACAATAATCAAGTCTGGAGGTCACAAAGGCATGGATGGCCTTCTCCAGATCACCACGGCTGAGAAATGACTTGACTTTGGAGAGCAGTCGGAGCTGAAAGAAGCTGGTCTTGACAACAGAACTGATCTGTTTATCAAACTTTAAGTTGGAGTCAAGCTGCACTCCAAGATTTCTGACCACCGGGTTGAAATGGGGGAGGGGAAAACCAACACTGGGACTGGGAAGGATGTTGCTGGTGTCATCAGGTGCACCAAATAAAATGCATTCAGTTTTATCTGTGTTTAGGTGGAGGAAGTTTTGAAGTTAGGGTCCTCATCACAAGATCTGTTGACATTGTCGTGAACAACTTCAGGGGAGCCTGTCTTAGCTGCCGATGCAACCCACAGAGTGAGCCCTGTAATCAAAATAATTCCCAGAGTGGTTACCACAATTAACCTCACCGCTAGGAAATTCATTCTTCCTGTAACAATTATGTACAACAAACAACGTCCCCTTTTTATGTAATGTTATTTTAAGTCTGTTCTGATTTTCTTCTCAAGTTGTATCGGGGTCTTGGAACCGGTGGAGATGCAGTGTCACTCTGTACAGATGGTTCACACAGTTCCTTAGATGCACTCAGGTCTCCAGATGCACTCAGCTCTTCAGATGTGCTCAGCTCAGCCAAGTCCTTTCGTATCTGCTGTAGAGTGCGAGAAGGGTCAGAGCTTTTAACACAGTGTGTCTTATGAATCCAGTTACTGAGCTTTTCTTCAGTTAACCAAATTTTAACACAGTGAGAAGTGACAGCAGCCACCTTATATGGGCCTTCCCATTTAGGCTGCGACCAGTTAAAACGGGCTACCTTTCTGAGAATCCAGTCACCTGTATCCACGTGGGCACAGTGTTGTTCTCCCTCTGCAGTCTGGATCAATTGAATCTGTTGAGAAATACTCATTACAGTATTATTAAGCCTCTTCAAGTACTCTGATATGTCATAATGTTGTAATTGTAACATAGTACTTTCTGACGGCAACGGATGGGTGAAAGGACATGGCATCTTCCTTCCTGTAAGTATCTCATGAGGGCTTACATTCAGGGTAGTGTTTGGAGTTGACCTTAAGTTGAACAGCACTATAGGTAGGGCATCAGGCCATTTCAATTTTGTGTCTGCACAAACCTTTGCCAACCCCTCTTTAAGAGTACGGTTAGCACGTTCAACCAAACCCTGTGATGAAGGATGAAAAACAGCCCCAAACTTATGTCGAATGCCAAACAATTTCTCAACTTCCCTTAACTCCCTGTTTGCAAAATGGGTTCCATTATCTGATCTGATCACTGAAGGGACTCCAAATCTGGGGATCAACTCCTTTGTCAACCACTTTATCACTTCTTTTGCTTTTTCAGTTTTAGTTGGAAAGGCCTCTACCCACTTACTAAATTGATCCACGCAAACGAGTAAATATCTCTTTCCAGCCACTCTATTCTCAACACCCATGTCAGTAAAATCTATCACAATCTCTTTCCACGGTGCCTGAGGCATTGGAAATCCACCAAGTCCAGTTTTAAGCGCCACTTTTGGATTATGGTGGGAACATATTTCACACGTCTGTACAAAATATTTTGCAATAGAGATGGCATATGGGTTCCACCAATTCTGTGAGATCAAGTCAATCAGTTTTGATGTACCACAGTGCCCCCTGCTGTGTGCTTCTTGACATAACAGGTTGAACAACCCAGCTGGAGCTACAATTTTACCCTCATGATTCCTCCAGATTTGTCCACTATACTTTTTAGCTCCACGGTCCAACCATGCCTGCTTCTCGTGCGGAGCGGCTGCATTTTGTAACTCTCTGATATATTCTAGAGTAAATTCCTTTTGAAAATAGTCTTCAGAACTCTTTTTCTCATGTCCCTGGACCATCTGTGTCCTTAAAACAGGGGTGTCAAAGTCAAATACACCAAGGGCCCAAAAATTTTTTTGCTACAAGCCAAGGGCCGGACTGGTTCAATGTTCATATTGAAATGATTTCACATAGCCTATTGAACCAAGACCTAACAGACTGTCTATTATTTAAGGATTAAATTAATAAAACAATATTTTCTTATGGATCTGTCAGTAATTTCAAGTGAAAAAAATTTTCTCAACAGGCAAACCGCAAAAAATTTAATTGTTTTAAATAAATATATATATATGTTTCTTAATTTCAAGATAAATGCATAAATAAAAGTGCATGCATTATAAACTGAAAATGCATTACTGTATTGTGCAGCTCTACTGATCACCGCTTTCAAATGGGAAAATAAGAAAATAAATCAAATCAGTTGTATTCTTTCTCATGGCTCTGTCCCTGAGTCCATTCAACTGAAAAGTAAATATAAATAAATAAAATACAATAAAATAAAATACAAAAATCTATGGCACACAGCCAAAACAATACTTCCTTCAAAGAAAAATCATGTCTTGTAGAAACAAATGTAAAAATTTAACTGAATTAAAAACTGAAAATTTGTTACAGCTCTGTGATGCTCACTTATCTGAGGCTGATACTTGGAGGTGCCTCATCTTTTGTACAAGTTCATCAATGTTTGGGGTTAGGCTCTGAGCTGAGGAAATCCTCAGGATTGATTACCTCCATGAACATGTAGTCTGCCTCCCACCTGGCTTGAAACCCCTGTTCTCTGTGTCCACCTTACGTTTAGCCATTTTTGAGGAGGGGTGCAAATGTAGCTGAAAGTTTATCTCTGCTCTGACTGCTGATGAATAATGAAGCCACTTGTGCAAGCTGCAGTGACTTCATGAGCAGAGCTACCTGCCTAAATAAAGGTTGAATGATTAGGCATACAGCTGTCTTGGGATTTTTAATTAATATTGTTGTTGGTCATTAATTATGATGAAGTTCAGCAACTTCTCGGTGAACATTGAGCTCCAAGCTTCAGCTGTGTTATTATTATTCAGTCTGGGGAGCTCTGATTTCGGTCAGTCGCTGTCAACTTGTCCCTCCTACGAGATTATCAGGTCGGAGTAGACGCAGCTGGCCGTGGTTGAACAAGAAAAAAAAAAACACAGCTGAAGACATGGAGCTCGAATGAGGGACAGGCTGAATGATCCGAGACCGGGACGCGCGGCTGGCTCGTACTGCTCGGTTCAGCGAGAGTGTCGTCCCGCTGAACTAACTTGAGCGTGGTTTAATGTGGCGCTATGACTCTGCAGACATTGGACATTGCTGTCTTGTGGTGTTTAGTGAAAATACATCCACACAGCGGACATATTACGATGAACAGTTGGCTAACTGTTAGCTAAAATGCTACTCACCGAGTCTGCACGTTGGAGCTGGCTGCAAACTATGGAATGGATTTCCTGAATTTGAGGCGGGTCTCATTACTCTGGGTTCATGAGACACGACTCCGTTCAGAAAATCCATTCCATAGTTTGATCGACTCCGTGCTGTGTGCAAAACACCAGCGGGCGGCTGTGACTTGCGGGCCGGATCTGATAGTTATTAAATATCATCCAGGGGGCCATAAATAATTGCTTCGCGGGCCGGATCTGGCCCGGGGGCCGCTACTTTGACGTATGTGCCTTAAAATATAGCCTGCAATTCTTTTAGCAGCTTGATCTGCTTCATGATTCCCTTGAGCAATGAAATTGCTACTCTTCTGATGGGCCTTGCATTTAATTACTACCACTTGTCTAGGCCGCTGCAATGCATAATACAATTCCAGTAATTGTTTAAAATGTTTTACTGGTTCTCCAGATGAGGTGACAAATCCTTTTCTCCTCCAGTGACAGAGATCAACATAGACTGCCTGAAAAACATACGCTGAGTCTTGTACGGTGTCACTAATGCAGTTATGATCTTGTGTGGTGTCCATCTGCGCAGCCATATTTGTTCCCTGGCTTGTAAAATGTATATGTGAATTATGTAATAATCTTCTGAGGTTTTCTGTTCTTTGATTTGAAAATGTGAATGTTTGTGAGTCCAAAAATGATTTTACGTCATGAATTGTGTGAACAAAAACCTCATTCCCCATAGTTATGTGTGATGTCTTTAAAATAGACTTTCCAATGGCAGCTACATGCCTCACACAGGTAGGGTGGCCAACTTCAATTTGATCTAATTTTGAACTATAATACATCAAAACGTGCCTGTCAGAGCCAGCTTTCCCTCTTTGAAACAAGACGGCATTCACAAATCCGTCTTTTTCATCCACATCCAAGTGAAATGGCAAGGAGTAATCTGGACACTGCAGAGAGCACGCATCAAACAAAGCTTGTTTAATCTCCACAAATGCCCTGTCAGCTTCCTCCGTCCACTGCAGTGGGGACACAAAATTTTTATATCCCACAGCCGAAATGAGGTTCCGCAGAGGAGCCACCTTACGGCTGAAATCAGGAATGAAGTTCTTACTGTAATTGATCAGCCCCAAAAATTTTAACATCATCCTAACATTTGCTGGTTTAGAATGATTTAAAATGGAGCTTTTCTGAGATGGCGTCAGTTGCAGGCCAGAGCCAGAGATGAGCCTACCCAAAAACTGAACTTTTGAACGACCCACCTGCAATTTGTGTTTTGACACTTTAAAACCACACTGAGCTAGATGTCGAAGCACAGCCTCAGATGCCTGCATAATAGCTCCTGAAGTCGGAGCTGCTATCAGAATATCATCGACGTATTGGATTAAAACCACTCCTGGTGGCAAAGGCAAATCAGTAAGGACTTGCTTCAACACATGATTGAACAAAGAGGGTGAATCCACGAAACCCTGAGGTAATCTATTATACGTGAATTGTTTCCCCTTAAAGGTAAATGCAAACAGATCCCTTGATCCAGCGTCCAGAGGCACACAAAAGAACGCGTTCGCCAGGTCAATACAAGTAAAAAACTTGTGTTCAGGCTGAATAGCATTCATCATAACATAAGGATTTGGAGTACCATAATTAGATGGAACAACAACCTTATTTATAGGCCTCAAATCATGAACTAAACGGTAATGAGATTTATCAGCTTTTGGTACCGGGTGTAGAGGTGTGTTCCAGCTCGAAACAGTAGGCTGCAACACACCAGCTTCCAGCAAACCCTTAATAGTTTGCTCTATACCGTCAATCTGCTCCTGTCGGAGTCGATATTGATGTTTATAGATTGGAATCGTGCCTGGCTTCAGGACGATCGATACAGGGTTGACATTCAGCAGGCCCACATCTGTAGAACTCCTGGCCCAAAGTGTATCAGGCAAACTGGCTAACAGTTTGTCCGTATCAACATGGTCTGTGTTTTCTCCGCCATGTGATCTAGGCAGAGAATGTTTCTCAGGTAACAATAATGTGAATGATCTGTGTGTGATCCTATAAGTATCAGTTTCTGGAGAATAGTGTAAGTTTGGATTTTTTGTTGGCACCCATTCCCGTACAGCCAGACAGCGTCTCATCACAGGACCTAAATTCTTCGCATCAGCACCAGATACAACCATCAATGACACATGCGGAGCCGATACATCGCCAAGCATATACAGTTGCAGTAACGGTGCAGGCAACTTCACACCTGCCACCACTCCCTCCGGGGCCACATAGATGTCCATGATTTCAGCCACTGGAAATTCACCAGTCTCTTGACAATGTTCCAGCAGTCCTGTCCAGAGCACATCGTAGTCCCCATCACCACAAAGGTCATAGTTCAGCGTGCAATGTGCCACATCAGGAAGCGTGTCATAAGATCTTATGACATTAATCCAGGCGTTCCAGCTCTGCAGTGTGTCGTACAAGAGCGTCGTTGTAAAGTCAGGGACAGCTCCCCACCAAACCTCAGCCTGAAGTTCAGCTGGACCAGACTCAGCAGAAGTCCCTTGGACCTGGAGCATCTGATGAATAGAGCTTTTTACTGTAGCACAGTACTGAACAGTTCCATCAGGAAAACTCAGCTGGACGTTGTCAGGACTCATCATCAAAGTCACGTTCTGATCACACAGAATGTCTCGTCCAATCAAGTTCACTGGACATGTGTCAGAAATCAGGAAGGAGTGTTCAAAGCGCAGATTATTCCACACGCATGGTACGTAACAAGAGAGCGGCCACTCCTCTGGCTTGCCCGAGAATCCAACAACAGGTACGGTATTCTTTGATCGTGGGAGTGACGTGTTAACTGACGAATACCTGGCGCCTGTATCAACCATACACATGTGATTTCGGCCGTTAATGGTTAACGATACCAAAGGTTCTGGATACAAGACACCACCTACTGCCGGACCAGGGCACCCCTATTGAATAGGATATTGGCCTGGGGCCTGATTATTGGCTCCCGGCATAGGGCCATGTGGAGTATGATCTGGTGGTGGTGGATATACGTCATGTGGATAACGAGCTGGCGTCACCTCCTGTCTCGATAAATCCTGTTTGGTCGGACATTGAAAATACCAGTGCCCCACCCCGTTACATCTGCGGCACCTGTCCGTGGGTTGAGGGTTGCCCCTCAGACGTTTGTTACGACCTCTGCGCCAGGATGTGGATGGGCCCAGAGGTCTCTGTTGATATGAATTATCAGATGATGTAGAAGGACCCTGAACCTGGGGCATCTGAATCGCATTCACCTTTGTGACATTAAGTTTGTCACGTATGTCTTTCAATTGGGCCTTAGCTAATTGAGTTTCAAGGGATTTCAATTCCCTGTCATCAGAAGATTGATCAATAAAATGAACAATGTGGGCTGCCCATAAATCATAATCCATCTTAGTCAGGCCAACAACAGACGCCAAGCTCTTCTTAACATCATCAGACAGAGAGCTCTCTACAGCTCCTCTGAACAACAGTTGAGTCGTAGGATCAATCGTTGGATCATTTCCAGTTCTATTTTCCCACAAGAGCTTAACTCTAGATAGGTAGGTTGTGCCCCGTTCTGTAACAGCCGGAGGAATCTCACACAAGTCTGAAGATTTCATAGACGTCGGATATTTCTCTCGTATAATTGGCCATAAAATCTGAACGTGGTCATGTAGGGTGTCACTGTCTGGGTCCAATTTAGTCCCAGCAGCCTGTTCTATTTCAGTCAAACTACCAAACGACGTGCATGCTGTGAAAACCCTCCTCCAATCACCCAGACATGGCACAATTCCGGCGCAAGCCTCCAGAAAAGCGCGGATCCAAGCCGAACCTCCTTTCTGGATATCAGGCAAACGCTGACGGATCAACTCAGTATCCTGCAAACTAAAAGGCGTGTAAGTCTGTTTGCGGACTCCCTCAGCTGTGGTGGAAGAAACGAGAGGTAACATGAATTGAGCAGGAGGCGCTGCGTCAAGGCAGGTATGAACATTATCAGCAATTCTATTTAATCGACCTGAATTTCCTCGCTGCCAGCCAGTGACCTTATCAAAAGTTGTGGCAGGAGGCCTGAGGTCAGGACAAGCAGTTGGGACAGGACAGGTCAGTGGCACGGAGTCATATGAAGCCCCCAAAGATGTCACGCTGAAAGAAGCATCAGAGGACGGTGGACGGAACACATCACCTCCCCTTTGTTCACCCCCAGAGCCAGGAGTGGTATGAATACCACCCATCAATGTCTGCACATGGTCTTGCACCACGTTCCTATTTTCAGCTGATCTTGTCTGTAAAATACCTCCTGTAACGAGAAGCAAGTCTGAGCTGGATCTTGTATGTTCAGAACCAGAACCCAGTGAGAGCTCAGCCAGATTTATGGATGATAGCTCCAACAATGGCATCTGATTGTGTGGACTAAGGCCCACAGGTGCATACGGGGGAGGACGAGGAGGAGGAGGGGGAGCGGGGCAAAGAGGAGGTGGAGGGGGAGCACAAGGCCGTTCAGTTTCAAGGCATGTCTCCGTTTGTGGTACGAGAGTAGCACCGGCTTTAAGGGGGAGCTCTGTGGTACCAGGCACCAAGGTCTTATCTGCAGACGGCCATAAATCTGATTGCGAGCCAACAACTTGTTTCTGTGAAACTGCTTTGTTCACACTTCTCAGAGCAGGTTTCTGTCTACCTAGGATTTTGCACATTTCATCCAAAAATAACGAGCAGTCCCTATTAAAGGCGTCCGCCTTCTGCCAGTCCTTATATTTCTTTCTACGCACTAGAACAGAACATTTTTCCTTCTCATCTAACGCCAACCTCAAAGCTCTATCTGATTGTACAAGTAATTTATTCAGTCCAGCAAGGGATGGAGACGGATCATCCACACCAGGAAACATCCCTGACCGACACATGTTATCTACCCAAGAAACTAAACGTCTCTTCTCACCAAGAACATTCTTGACAGCAACTTTCCTACTCCATAAAAGCCACAAATCATGTAATACAGATCCTAATGTGCCAGGAGCACAATTTTTCCAAGTTTGTATAGGTATGTCAGACATTTTAATGTTATACACGTGTTTTACAAGGGTGAAGTGAGCAAACCTCCAGCCAGAACCCAGGACAGCTGCAATAGCCAACCAAGAAACTGCCTGCTTTATATCACCCTTTTAAAACACCCAATAAAAATACCACCCCAGAGCACAATAGTGGTAGTCTCTGTAGACTTCACAATTGACCTACTGCCGGCAAATACACCCACTGAAACAATATATAAAATAAAAAATCTTTCCCTGTTGCCGTTGTTTGCGTGTATACAGCACTTTCCGGAGTACAGGTCGCAAGGGTCTAAGAAAAAATAAATAAATAAACAAAAGAAAGTAAAAAAATAAATAAATAAATGAAAATAAAAAAAATTGCGACCTATACACTGGAAAATACGGTAATCAACATCAACTGGGAAGGGGAGGGAAAATGTGACTCTTAACAGCGATCACAGTCCCGGTTGTGAACTTAAATCACATGCACGGCAACCTGTGAACCCGGAGCGGCAACCCACTCTGTACGGCGAGCGTGTGCCGGATTAAAGCCAGTGTGACCTCTACGGCGAACAAAGTCCCGGATTTCACGATCTGGCCTCGGCCCCACAGCGTCCCGGAGTCCAAAAAATAAATAAATAAAAAGAAAGTGTCTCCTAGCCAACAGGCCGGAGCTCATAGAGGGGGAAAAACGCAAACTCGGCACTCATATGCTATCCCTGTGTGTGTGTATGGACTCTATGTGCTTTTCACTTTACTTACATGTACGAAACCCGCAAAAAAATGCACATTCAAATGAAATACTAACAGTAGTTCACGTTATTTTCAGGTTAAATGCTAACACAAACGACCGTAGCTAGACTACGGTGTAATTTTGCCCACCCGTAGACAGAACAGTTTACAGCCAAGGTAAATTTAGCGTTTTCAATAGCAGACATTTAGTTATAAACGGAAGCTCTGCTCACCTGAATGAAGAAGGCGCCAGTTGCACATAACTCACACTGAGGGCTCTTTTTTATTGCCTTTTCTTTTTTTCTTTTCTTTTTTTTGGTGGGGAGTGGCAACTGTTCTACCACTGCATTTGAAATGTGATGAATAACTGAGTCATGCCAATTCACATGTGTGCAAGAAGACAACTTGAACACATCAATAGAGCAGCCAGTACTGAATTAGACAGATATCAGATTTTACATTTTGTGCTATAAAAATATGATCCCATTTAGCTGAAGATTCTGCAAGTAAATTGGTTTTTACCAGTACACTGTATCTGCTTAAAAGGGTAGAAAAGTCTATACTGCATAGTCAAGGGGTAAAGAAGATACATGTTCAAATATAAAACTTGTTTGAGCCATACTTCATAACTGTTTTCAGTATGTTTTTTTTTCTTCTTTTTTAAGTCATTCTTTGGTTTGAATCCATTGGTTCTACAAAGATACATGTTAAAAGTACTTGTTTAAAGGTAGACATTACAATACTTGGGTAACATTAGGAAATTACATCATAAATTATTGTTGAAAATTTTATTCTACAAATTTATTTAAGTCAGACATTTTGAACATTTTGTCCCCCATCCAGAGGACTTCCTCAGTCTACGGCCTACCAACCAGATCTGTCCCATAGGTAGCCTTCACTGCTGTGTTTCAAGCCAACATCTTCTTGGAATCTCAAAAGTAAGCTTTTAACATGTGTAAAACACACACATCTAAAACAATTGATCATCATGTATAACAATAAAATGTTTTAGGCCAGATGGCCAACTTGCTACTCACAGAAACAGCCTGGGAACAACAAAGGCCCAAGTGGTTCAGAAAAAGGTTGTAAGCTCAATCATCCAGGTATAACAACAAAAACGGCTCAATCATGTCATCTGGAGTGGTCCAGATGACATGATTGAGCCGTTTTTGTTGTTATCTACCTGGATGATTGAGTTTACAACCCTTAATCTACAATTGTTACATTGTAGAAAACTTGGTAGAAATTTTTCACATTGCCATTCTGACACTTCCGTGCACCACCTCTGTTAGAGAATATACCACTGCGCACCACCTCCGGGAGAGAATCCACCAACCCGCGCCACCTTTGTTGACTCTGTCCCTGTGTCAAATAAGCACGAGATCCTGAACTGTTTCAACAAACATTTTGTTGCTTCTAGTTCATTATTTGACACAGTTACTAATGGAAAATCAGCCACTTCATCTAATAATCAAACTTCTACAAATCAAATCCCTCATACAAGTCAATCCTCAGTTAATCACACCTTCTCTTTTTCTCCATTCTCAGTCAGTGAGGTAAATAAACTGTTAAAAGATCTTGATCCTAAAAAATCTGCAGGTCCAGATGAACTTCCACCTTATTTCTTAAGGCTGGCTGCTCATATCATCACAGTCCCTGTGACCCACATCTTTAATCTGTCCATAAGCCAAAACTCCATTCCGGATGCTTGGAAAACAGCCTTTGTTCTTCCTTTGCTGAAGGGAGGTGACCCCACCTCACTGAACAACTATCGACCGATCTCTAAACTCTGCATTTTAGCCAAGGTTCTAGAAAAACTGATAAACTCTCAAATCAAAAATTATCTGGACTCATTTAACATCTTACCTCTCCATCAATCTGGTTTCAGGAAAAAACACAGCACAACGACTGCTTCACTGAAGGTTCTTAATGACATTGTTGAAGCATTGGATGCTAAGGATTATTGTGCTGCACTTTTCTTAGACCTGTCTAAAGCTTTTGACACAGTGGATCATAACATCTTGTGTCATAAGCTCTCAGAAATCGGTTTCTCAGATCACACCATTGGTTGGTTTTCTAATTATCTTTCCGATCGGAGGCAATGTGTTCAACATAACGGTACTTCTTCCAGTTATTTAACAGTTAAAAATGGTGTACCACAAGGCTCAGTCTTAGGACCAACCCTCTTTCAATCTACATAGGTAATGTAGGTCAGAGCATCCCTGATGCATCCTTACATTTCTATGCTGATGACACAGTTGTTCACTGTCAAGCTAAAACAGTTGCAAAGGCTTTCCAGCTTTTGCAATCCGCTTTTGACATCATCCAGTCAGATCTGTTCCGTCTCAAACTTGTCCTAAATGCTGACAAAACCAAAGGGATGCTTTTTTCAAATAGGAAGTCGGTCCCAGCAGTTCTTCCTCTGATTTTATATTCAAATGGTGTCCCTATTGAGTTTGATGATTCCTATAAATATTTGGGTATCCTGATTGATTTGCATCTCTCTTTTGAACTCCACGTGGAAAACCTAGTAAAGAAACTGAAAGGTAAACTGGGTTTCTTTTTCAGGAACAGATCATGTCTAACACTGAGTGCTAGGAAACGCCTTGTGTCTGTGACTTTCCTTCCCTCCATTGATTACGGTGACATTATCTACATGAATGCTCCTACAAGCACCCTGCAGATGTTGGATGCTGTCTATCATGGTGCACTAAGATTCATAACTGGCTGTGATTATCATACCCACCACTGCACCCTGTATTCACTGGTTAACTGGACATCATTAACTTCATGCAGACTCTTCCACTGGTACATTTTCATCTTTAAATCACTTCTTGGTCTGCTGCCTTCATACATCTCCTCCTACATGTCTTTGCGTGAGTGCAGCTACAGTGTGCGCTCTCAGGACATGATTACCTGCAGTGTTCCATCAGTGAGGACTGAGCTTGGCAAAAGGGCCTTCTCCTACTCCGCTCCTGCTTCCTGGATTATCTTACAAAAAACTCTGAAGCTCTCGGCCTTGACCTCTCTAAATGGCTTTAAGAATCTGTTGGAATCCTGGCAAAAACCAATGCAGACATGTTCCTGTTGTACCTTATAATCTGTCTGTTTGCTACTTTGATATCTTTGTTTTAACTTGGTTTGAAAAAATCTGCATTTCTCTCTATACGTTTGTCTATTGTTGATTGTTCAAGGAAAATCTACTGTTGCTGTTGTCATCATTCTTTAGTTTGTAGACAGGTCTCTCTCGTAAAGGAGTCCTCGAGGCTCATTGAGATTAACCTGCCTAAATAAAGGTTGAATGAATGAATGAGGCTGACACATTGTCCAGTTTAAAGACTGGGATTAAGACTTTCCTTTTTTAATAAATCCTATAGTTGGGGTCGGCTTTGGTTTCCTGACCTGTCCCTTAGTTATACGGCTTAGACTGCTGGAGGACAAACTGACCACACTCTATCACTCTGCTACTGTCTTTATTTTCTCTGCTTAACCTCAAAGTCAAAGTCAAAGTCAACTTTATTGTCAGAACTGCAATATGTACAGATGTAGTGGGCATGACCGTGTCCACTTTGATACACCTGTGTGTTTTTGAACTGTTCCAGAGATGACCTTTACTGACCTCTCAGTAAAGCAAGACATTTACTACAAATTATTCCATTAGTTGAAATCTGAGAACATAGTCACCAAAAGAGACTATTGGCTTCTTTAATTTTATTCTAATGTAATCAAAAGAATAACATTTTGTCATTTTCATGATGTGTGCTTTTAAGCTGTGTTATTCTGTAAGAGTTAAACTGTGTTCACTGCTGTGTTAAAGTTGAAGTCTCGGGTCACAGAGACCCGGCCGCTTTGTTTAGAAAGGCAGAAGACAGTTAATCTGTTGTTTTATGAGAACGACTCCAGCTTCTCTGTCTTTTTCCTAAACAATTTCCCTCTGCTCGGGCTGTAACCTTGGGTCGTGATAACGGCAAGTGAACTGCTCGACTGGTCCACGGACCAATGGAAAAGAGACGAGTTACTCTCATCTCAGATCCTGCCTTAAGTTCTAAGCTGTTGCTGGAACGGATGAGTTTGCTGGGAACTTCAAAGAGATGTGAACCTTTCCCAAAGGGCTGAATGAATGCTTGTCACCCGCCAAGGACAGTCATTCAGCTAAGGACTAAATAACATGCTGTTATGAGTCCACTTCGAACGAGTGTAAGCTCAAAACTTTGTTTATTCCTTCCTGGAATAAGTTTATCTTGAAGTCAGAGGCCAGGAGCTGACGTATTTTCTGATGACCAAGCGGAACCCAGGAGACGTTGAAAACGTAAACGAATAACCAGTTCGGACGAACTGGGCCTGAAGGACTGTGCATCTTACAGGCTGGTGTCATCTCTTTATCAGACTCGTCGTCGAAAGGTAAAGAGCTGTTTACAAACGTACCTGGATTTTAGCAGAAATCTGATGAGAAGTGTCACTTTTGGTAACATGCTCAAGACAATTTCCTTTAACCCATCTCTCCATCTTTCCTCCTATCTTTTTCCCTCAATTCTAAGCTGGAAACTATTTTAAGCTAAAGAGCCCTCAGACTAAATATGTTTAACATCCAGTATTGAAGTCTGTTGTGTTAAATTTAACTGTGCTGACGTGTTAATTTGAAAGAAAGTGAAATCATGTCAATCAAGTGTAATGGTGTTGATTTTAGTTGATTCATTTTAAATAAATGATAGTGTCTCTTTGACATATCAAACTAAGTTAATGTCCATTGTCACTCTATGGCTTCTGTTTTGGGGGGAGATGTAGTGGGCATGACCGTGCCCGCTCTGATACTTGAACTGTCCCAGTGACACCTTTTCACTGATACTCTCAGAAAAAAGACATTAACACTATTTTATTACATTATTTTGAATCAAAACACAATAAGTCATAAGAGACTCTCTTATTCCTCTATTTTTGTGTTAATGAATAACCTTGTGTTACTTGTATAAGCATTATTGAATTCAATGTTTGTTAAGTCAAAGACTGTTTAATTCAAACTGTTTAATTCAAGTTGGAAATCCAATGTTATTTCAAAATAATGATCACTTCTTCATATGATGAATCAAACGGTGAAAGTGAATTAATATGTCAGACTGAACTCGATCAGTTTTGTTAGAAGTTAGAACACAGTTTTAATCAGTTGTTTTATGAAGCTGGCTCCAGTCTAATCTGTTTCTCTGTCTTCATTCTAAACAACTTCTTCTCTGTTCTAAAAACTGATCTTCTCCTATCCGAGTGACCTTCATCCACTGGTTTGTTTGGACCAATCAGAGAAGAACAACAAGTCACTGATCACAGATCCTTCCTTAAAGTTCTAAGCTTTTGCTGGAACTGACGGAGTTTGCTGAGGACCTCAATGCCATGATGAGGTTCCCCAAAGAACTGATGATCGTCTGGTCAACACGCTAATGACCACGTCATTCAGTTAAAGGCTTATAACTTGCCAAGTTATAAGTCATCTTCAACAGCTGAAAAAGCTCTCTTTTATTGACATTCCTTTAAGGAACGTCTTATCTTGAAAACAACACCAGGAGCTGCCGTTACTTTCGGTTCGAGTCAAGGCGCACGTCTGGAGACGCTGAGAATGGTAAACGAACTGACCAGTTGGACCAACTGGGGACTGACCATCTTCACAAGGTAACAAGTCGTCATATGCTTTACCAAGGGTACCAACGTGTAGCCGAGATCAGCCGGAGAGCTGCCATGTTTCTGGTTAAAACACGTCAAGATAATACCTCTCCTCATCCTCCATTTTCTTCCTCCTCCATTTTTTCTACTCTGAAACTTTCTTACTTTAAGTAACTAAACTTTAAGTTATTGTGCCAGCAGAGATATAAGTTATTAAAACCCATAACTTTATTCTGTTGTTCCTACGAAATTACGGACGCGTATTTCATCTGTGCTGAAGTTAATTTATAGGAAAAATAATCAACCAATCATGTACAAATGTGTGATGTAATTTATAATTATGTTAAATAAATGGTGCAGTCCTGCTGTACCAACATAAGTTTAACGTTTCCTGTGAATTACATCTGGTCAAGGTATAGAATTATTAGTATTAAGCTGAAAAAGAGAGAACTCGTTTAATTAATGATGTATTTTTGTGTCAGTCTAAACCCTGCCAATTTATACATCTAAAATATAGGTAAGTCATTAAACTGACCCCTTCCTATATTACTACACAGGCCATACACAGGACCGAAATTGCGTTTCTCTCAGTCCCTCAGTGCAACAGTAACCATCTAAACACTAAACACTAAAACATTTAATAAACATAAGCATAAAATAGTAAAAGTGTAACACTGTCCTGAGTTTTTTTCATAATAGTATAAAAGTATGAAAATTTACACCAACACTGAAACACCAAACACCCCTAAAACACCAAACACCCAATGAACATAAGCATAAAATGAAATAATAAAAGTGTAATACTGTCCTGAGTTTTTGCATAGTAGTATAAAAAGTATAAAAAGTATATCTATATAGTTTTGAAGTTTTTACCTGTTTTGTAGTTGTAATATTGTCTGTCCTTAACATAGGTTTTTGTCTTTTCTCCAATAGGGGCACACCTGCACCTGTAACTGGACCTATCATTCTGTGTTAGTTTGTCTCTCCTTCCTGTTCCTCCCAAAGCAGATGGCCGCTTGTCCTGAGCCTGGTTCTACTGGAGGTTTGTTCATGTTAAAAGGGAGTTTTTCCTTTTTACTGTTGCCACTGTGCTTGGTCAGGATGGAAAATGTGACGAAGTGAAGATTCAACTTGTCTGCTGCTTCCTTAGATAGAGAACTTTACTAACTTCACCAGCATATTACTAATTGGCTTTTCTATGTATGGTTTTGTACAGTGACCTGAGAAAACTTTGTTGTGAACTGACGCTGTATAAATTGAATGAATTTAGCTGCACAAACAGAGCCTCTCCGGCAGTTTAAAGCTTTGAACTCCACACTCTGTTTTTTTATTATTATTAAATAAAGTTCTCCGAATGGGAGGTGAATTGTCATAAAATAATGGAGTAACAATCTAGTTGTTCTGTTAATTTTTTTTATTTTACATGATGACGTGTGACCCATCACATTAAATCAGGGATTACATGGCTTTTTAAGCTACATTTTGATACCTGCATCATCCTTAGTGTTTCCAGAGATATATCTTGATTTGTATTGCAAATCAGGATAACCCCTGAAAAATCGGCTTGAATCCATATGCAGCGAGTTTTAACGAGGATTTCTTGACGACACGTGAAAGAGGAAACCTCAAGCCAAATTTACATATCGCGATTTCTCAGCCGATATTAAAAATAGCTTCACTGATGCACGAGGAACGTAGCTAAATGTACGGTTTATCAACTCAAAATCATTTGTTGGTACAGCTCGTTGATCATATTGTCGAACTTTCATTCAAGCGACCTATAGATGAGGTATTTATTCATCATATCTTAATGAAATCCATGTTTCTCAACTAATGCAACATGGCTGCCGGTATCTCAACATAGCACTTTGTGAAATAATCCTCATGTCGATGTGCCGGGTCACATATTTTATGCTTCTACCACTTATTTGGTTTGGTTTCGTGCAGGTCTTCACCCATCGACAACAGAAGATCTTCCTCTTCATCTGCTGCTCGTGAGAGCTTCCCCCAGTGCGTCGACAAACCCATGGACGTCTCTGAAGGAGTTGTAGAGCGGCACCGGGGCGATCCGCAGCACGCTGGGCTCCCTCATGTCACACTGTGCAATGAGAAACGGCGTCACTTTCCAAACTTCTTCAACACGTCGACTTGGTGATGAGGTTCGTTTGAAATGGTACTCACAACGACCCCGCGCTTCTGCAGCTCCTCGTAGACCCTCCTGATGGGGACGGAGAAGGAGAGCGACAGCTGGCAACCCCTCTGTTGAGGGTCCGAGGGTGTGATGACGTGCACGTGAGGCTTCGACGGGTCCTCTGCGTAGTAGTGTTTAATCAGGTACTCCAGGTAGCCCGTCAGGAGTACGGACTTGCTGCGCAGCGCCTGCATGCTGGTCATGTTGAAGACCTGAGATCGATTCCAGGAGATTAAAAACGTTGGTGTCTTTTTAAAGCAAACAGGAAGTAAACGTGTTTTTAGACAAAAGTCAGTTTTACCTCTAAGCTGGCCTGCAGGGAGCAGACTAGAAGAATGGGTTGGTTTGATAATCTGAACCCGCTCACTCCAGGTTGCAGCTCCATCACTGAAAACAAGAGATATAAGACGGATGTATTCCACAAGTTAACCACAAGATGGCAGTAAAGTGTCGTCACTGAGGAGAGGAGTTTGTACGGTTGGTCATCTGGAAGCGGGTCTTCAGGTCATGTCCCCACCATCCCAACAACCTGTGAGAAACAACCAGTTGTGGGTTTTTCTGTTAAGTAGCATGGAAAAATAATAAGAGTCATGAAATGTAAAATACAGTTCAGCTGATTTTATCTAGTCACGCAGAAACCTCATTTGTCAAATACTGTAGTGTGAATGCTGCTAATAGTTTGATTGTTTATGAAGTATTCACACTATTGTGATCCATTTTTCTTCCATGTGTTTCTCGTCCCGCAGTTTTTTGTGCTATTTCAACAAATCATAAATCAAAAAGTTCAGCTCGTTCAAGACAATCCTGCTGTGACTTTTGGTAATGGTGCAACTTTAGCTTTTTGAAATATTTAGCCTTTTCTGCCACTTTTTCTTCGTAAAAAACTGAATTGAGCTCATTTTCCATCCTTCAATTCTTTAGATGTGTTTACAACCTTTTACTCCTCCTTTCACATTTTGTTCTGCTTCTGCTTCTTTCAGCTTTTTTGTGCAAATAAAAAATAAATAAAAAATCTGCTAAAAATCAGCTCCTTCCAGATTATTTCTGCTAACTACAACATTTTTGCTTCTTCCAACTTTAAAAAAAAAAAGTGAAGTCAGGTCCTCTGGACATTCAAAAAACAAAAAACAATTTTTTTTGAATGTCCAGAGGACCAGACTTAACTTTTTTAGATTTTTCGACCAGGATTATTGAGCATGCATCAGGATGTTCTTCCAACTTCTTTCTGCTAATTTCAGCTTGTTCTGCAAGTTTATACTTTTTCTACTATTTCAGCTACTGTTTAACTGTTGTATGCAAATTTTAGATATTTCAGATAATTCCACCTTTTTAGCAATAATTTCAACTTTTTTGCCTATTTTTTTTTTTTGCTTTCTCCACTTCCTTTGTGTAATTTAAGCTTCTTTCTACTTTTTAGCTACTTTTCAGCTGTTTTTTATTTGTTTTGTTTTTGTTTGTTTTGTTTTGCAAGTTTCAACTTTTTTCAGATAATTTCTGTGCTCATTTCTGCTTCTTTCAGCCTAATTGGGCAAACATGTTCTTTCTGTTGTCTTCTGCTCATTTAATTTCTGCCACTTTCAGTCTTTATGCTAATTTCAGCTTGTTATACTCGTTTCAGATTTTTTTCTGCAAGTTTCAGATTTTGTCTCTTTCAGCTACCATTTAGCTATTTTGATGCCAATTTAATTTTTTCAGCTAATTCCAACTTTTTTGAGCTCATTTCAGTTCTTTCCAGTAGTTTAAGCTTCTTTCTGCCTTTAAAGCCTTTTTTGTTGTTGTTTGTTGTTGTTGTTGTTGCTAATTTCAGCCTTTTTTAGCTAATTTCCTATTTTTTGTGCTTATTTCTACTTATTTAAACCTAATTCAGCAAATGTGTTCTTTCTGCTTTCTTCTGCTAACTGAGATTTGTTCTTCCATTTTAGCTACATTTCAGCATGTAGCTAATTTCAGCTGTTTTTCAGCAAGTTCTTCATTCACAATCCATTTTCGCAGGAAATGCAATTTCTTTAGTTTGTGTTGTTCATCCGAGAGTGGATTTGAGTTGTTGTAGAACGACAGGCGGGATCAGTTTTCTTTCATGATGCATAAACAGAAAGAGAGGGGACTTTTTTATTTTAGAGGTTAATTTGGTCTAGTTGGTGTAACTTTATGTGATGTAACTTACGTTGGCTTTATGGTGCCTTTATGTTTTTCATGAACGAACGCCCCAGCAAGTCCACCAGCGCCTGAGTTTATGTACTGTAAAAAGAATACATGATGTCATTTTTTAAAACATGTTGTGCTTATTTGTTGCTTCCTCTCAGCGAACCTTGTAGGAGCACCAGCAGGCGAAGTCGACGCCCCAGTCATGCAGCTTCAGCTCCACGTTTCCTGCTGCGTGGGCGCAGTCGAACCCTACAAAACAACCCTGGAAGCCAAACGGAGTACATGTCAGTTGAGATGTTTCAATCACGGGGTTTAGGCGGCACGGTGGATCAGCTGGTGTAGCTATTGCCTCTCAGCGGGAAGGTCGTGGGATCCAATCCCGGTTAAGGGCCTTTCTGGGTGGCGTTTGCATGTTCTCTCCGTGCATGTGCGAGTTTGCTCCAGGTACTCCGGTTTCCTCCCACAGACCAAAAACATGCATGTTAGACTGATTAACTCTAAATTGTCTCTAGGTGTGAGTGAGAGAGTGAATGGTTGTGTGTCTGATTTATCTCGATGTCCCTGTGATGGACTGGAGACCTGTCCAGGGTGTCCCCCCTGGACACGTGACCCGAAAAGGAAGAAGTGTGTAAAGATGATGGCTGGATGATAGTTTGTTGTTTAAGGATGGAAGTCTTTGTAACTTTAAATGAATGCACTTAACGTACAGTAGGTTATGATTAGTGTCCCGGGCTAAAAACAAGGATTAGGTGCGTTAAAGCGTTGTTGTTGTTTTGGTGGGGGTGGGGTCTTATTGCTTTTTAAGTGACCTTTTTGTGTCCAGCCTCAGTGATGGCGCACATGTCAAACAGCTGGCCGGTGTAGTACTGAACTCCGCTGAACATCACCACAGCAATGTTGTCTCCCTCCTTCTGAATCACCTCCAGGATGTCCTCGGTCCTCAAGGTGTCTTCTCCCTGAACGAACAGGAGGCAGAGTCACCGTCTGGCACATGTGTCAAACTCAAGAGCCGTGTGCTGAATCTTGTAACACAAGATAATTTAAATGTAAAATACTGTTCAGGTAGTCCTCGACTTAGGACGGTCTCGACTTACGACCTTTTGTGGTTACGACATGCATCTCCATAAACAAATAATAATAATAAAATAAAATATTTTGAATTTTTTTATTTTGAAAAGCTGAGTTCCTTCCGGTTTTGACAGCAGAAGCAGTAACTTGATGGCAGAAGCAGAAAAATACCTTATTGTTTGGACCGGCAGACCGATGAGGAGGGACGAGCTAACATGCTAACAGACCTTACTGTAAAGCTCTGGACCGCGCAATGCAATGGACAAGTACAGGCAGCTGCAGAGCTTGGAGGAACAATGAGCTAACATGCTAACAGATGGAAGAAGGCTTCACCAGCTCCCAGTAGGAAATTAACTCTTTTTTCCCTTCATTATGGCTCTGAAATGTATGTGTTTTTTTGATACTTATGTAGGGTACTGTGTTAGGATAGGCTAAGTGCTTGCTAAAATACAGTACTGTACGTATAAGGTGCAGTTTGGACGTATGTTTTGAGTTACGTTGAAATTCAAGTTACGACGGAGCGTATAGGAACGGAACTCCGTCGTAAGTCGAGGACTACCTGTATATCTTCAAAAATTTACTTTAAAAAACTGATAAATACATAATTTATTGAAGACTTCTCCTGGCAGCTGGCTAACTTTGAAGCCAGAAAGACGGCTGGATCATTCTATCATTATTGATTCTGATGTGGAAAGAGCAACAGATCAAACTCTTGTTCGTGAACCTGCAACCAAGAAAAGATATCTGACTCGAGTTCATGTATCAGCTGATGTCCCTTCTTTTTGCTTTTCTGCAGGCAACGTTGTTCATTCTTATCAAACTATGTTTAATTAAGTTAAATTAGTGGAATAGTGGAAGTGGCTGGTCTGTGTTGTTGGTACCGGTCTGGGAGACAGCAGCAGCATGCTGCGCTGAGGGTCGAATCCTCGCAGGCGGATCTGAGACTCGACAGCGTACTGAAAACACAAAAACAAAGGTGAAAATGTTAAAGTCACTTAAAGGATGTTCCAGTCATTTTTATTGAACTTTGAATTTGAATTAAATAATTCACGATGGGAGTAAAAAAGAGAAGCCTGTTGGTCCGACTAAGATAAAAAAGACCCTTTCCTCCCAAACAGGAAGCCACTTTTGGCTATTGTTTGACTCTGAAACATAATAACTCTGAACCATCGTAAACGTTTGCCTTATTTAAGTGAAATTCTCCTTCTAAATGTCTAAGCGGTGGCTCATCTGCATAGAGGGCTCTTTGTGGGAAATGTAACCTTTAAACAAAAAAAACAAAAACATCAATATGTAAAGCTGTAACTAAATATTTACTCATTTGAAGTTTTTCTTTTAAAGAACTCATCTTGTAGGATGTTGAACGCAGAAAGAAGTGTACGTACGTGATCTGAAGGGAAGGCCTTGTCCTCCAGAAGGACTTTGTGTCGACTCGTCGTCGGTTTGTAGAAAGAAAGCTGCAGAATGACACCATGAAGCAAGTGGACTTTTTAGAATACTTTGACTTGTGCATTAAACTCTTGTAGATTTTTTATTTTTATTTTTTACCATTAGAAGGTGAAGATTTACTGTCAGTCCGTTCATCAGCGCCACCTCCTCAGTTGTAGCTCCTGTGATGAACATTACAACTAAGATCACGTTCTTGTTCCTCCTTTCAATGGAATATTGATTTCCAGAAATTTGAATATTTACAGCATTTAAGGCATCAAACATGATTACATCATCACATGTAAAATAGTTTGACCAGCAGACCAAGAGTCTGGTTCTTGTGAGTGCAGACCAGGACAAGTCAAATGGCGGGCCACATCCGGCACGCCGACGAGTTATTTAATTTTAATTAAAAAAATTAAAATCCATTAGAGAGATCTTTAAAAAAAAAATTTAAATGGAAAATATTTCAGTCAATGTGCAGTCTTGTTATGTGCCCATCTCAGTTTTCTTCATTTCCACAAGCATACAGAGGAATACATTAGGACAAGGGGGTGTCCAAAGTGTGGCCCGTGGGCCATTTGCGGCCCTTGGAGTGATTTTATGCAGCCCACAACTGCAATTAAAAATGGTAGAAATATGACTATTGGCTCAAGAGGTTGATGCAGATTTAATGGTGACATTTTTACCAACACCAGCAGATGACATGGCACTTTTGAATGGTATTACTGAAATAAATCAACTTTTTCATGATATTCTAATTTTTATGACCAGCACATGTATATAATAATAATAATAATTTAAAGTCCATGACCCATTATGTTTTAAAATTGCATCGCCATTAATATTTAGTAGTGATTTAAATAATAAAACAGGAGCATTTATTGATATTGTAGAGAAATAACGCTAAATGTGTTATTTCATGATTTAAAGGAGTTTTTAACGCAGGAGCTGCTGCCTAATGTGTCCCTCTCCATATATGGGCATTGACATCACTGAAGTATCCGCCTACAGGCAGAGCATCATGCATCTACAGCTTCCTTATTTCTGACCAGAGTAGTTACGAATACAACTAATAAAAACAATGTGTTGCCCAGTTCTGCTGCAATACCTCGAAGGATGGCGTTAGTGTTCATTATTTCCCCAAAATCTAAAGAATTCATAATGGATTTATAAAGTGGACCGACCAGCGAAGAAGGCTCGCACCTCGACATGAGAAATCGGGAGGTTTTGCGGGTAAGACTTTTGCTCAATTTAATTTTTGACATCAGAACAGAATGAATAATAGAGCAGGCTTTTAAATGTACCATAGTTTGGTAATATTCACCACTTTTTCATGAAAATCTTTAAGGGGATTTAAACTGGTAGAGCAGTGTGTGTTTGCTGTTTGTAACCGTGCGGGTGACGGTGTGTCCGCGGCAGCTGCAGCGGGTGACGTGACGTCTGCTCGTGTGTCTGTGGCTGCCCGCGCGAGTGACGGTGTGTCCGCGGCAGATAGCGGGTTAGCGGCTTATTAAAAAGGTCTAATTTTTTTTTTAAAAACAGGGAGCGCTGGTCCTGAACCCACAGCCCACCAGGAAATATTTAGAACCTCGTGCAGCCACGTAGGACACTAGTTTAACTGCAGTTTTAACTCACTCTCATAAGCCTCCATCGCGAACTCACTCCTGCCTTCTGAGTGGAGCCTGTATTTACGTCACTCCGGACTTCGGCAATCTTCGGCGGGGTTTCCGGATGTTTCCAGGACTCCGTTGTTTTGTTTTTGTTTTTTTTTACACTCGCCTGGCCCAAATGCAAAAATGAAAATAGACAACATATTCTACTACAGTAATTGTCCAATGTGGTGAATTGTTACTGTCACGGTGGGTGTTGTCCTTTAACATTATTTATCAGAGGAGCTTTGAGTTTAACTGCAGCACAGAACTCTCATCTTAAGCAAACATGAAGATGACAGTAGAAAGGAAAAACTCCCTCATGAGGAAGAAACCTTTAGCAGAACCAGGCTCAGGACACTGGGTTTGAGAGGAACAGGAAGGAGGAACAGATACACAATGGCAGGTCAAGAATCACATGTTAAGATAGAAATAGTATCAAATGAAAACTATTCAATTTTAACAATTCATTCAAGGAAATTAGGTCAATTAGTCCTCCTGTATTCTAAGCCTATAGCAGCATAGCAAGCCAACTCTATCGGATTTATCAAAAAGGATAGTCTTAAAACTGGACAACGTGTCAGCCTCATGGACAGAAACAGGAAGTTGGCTCCACAAAAGAGGAGCCTGATAACTGAAAGATCTTCCTCCCATTCTGCTTTTGGAAACTCTAGGAACAACAAGTAAGCCTGCAGTCTGAGAGCGAAGTGCTCTGTTAGTAAAATATGAAACAAGAAGATCTGTAATATAAGATGAACCTATGTTGTTGAGGGTTTTGTAGGTTAGAAGTAAAATTTTGAATTCAATTCTGGATTTGACAAACTGGAGAGATATGATCTCTCCCACTGACTCCAGTTAAGACTCTGGCAGCAGCATTTTGTATCAACTGAAGACGTTTTAAAGAAGTTTTTGGACAACAAAGTCCATGCTCAATAATCCAGGTATGCAATCAAGTCATCTGGACAATTTCTATTTTTGCTGTTGTGCTGAAACGTTTCACCTTCCATCAATTTCAGCACACACAAAAATAAAATAAACTGTCCAGATGACCTGACTGAAAATTGTTGGAAGTATTTGGACACCCAGATAATAAACCATTGCAATAGTCCAGTCTAGACGTGACAAATGCATGAACCAGTTTTTCTGCATCACTTTTAGATAAGATGTTTTTAATTTTAGTGATATTACGCAGGTGGAAGAAGGCAGTTCTAGTAACGTTTTTAATGTGGGGGATAAAAGACATGTCCTGATCAAAAATAACACCAAGATTTTTAACATTAAAGCTGGAGGCCAGATTAATGTCATCCAAGGAGGGTGAAAGACTGAAAATGTTCCTAAGATGCTCAGGTCCAAAAATCAAAACCTCAGTCTTGTCTGAGTTTAAAAGCAGAAAATTTAGGGTCATCCAGGTTTTTACGTCAAGTTTGTAGTCTAAGTAGCTGATTGGATTCATTGGACAAATATAACTGTGCATCATCAGCATAACAATTAAAAATTATCCCATGCTATTTAATAACTGTGCCAAGGGGATAGAACATGTTTTCCCTCTTAGGTGTGGTGAGGCATGAGAAGTTTAAAATGTTTAAGGTCAGGCAAACACAAACCAACAATCTGTGAAGCTAAAGCTGAAATCAAATGTTTCCACCCACTGTATGATAAGAAAAACCACTTTTCTCCCTGACATTAAATCAGATTAAACCTTCCTGTTTTGTCAAATTTTGTCTCGTTTAAGATTGCCAAACTATTGTTATATTTGCTTGCATAATGAGAGGCTTTTAAAAATTATTATTTTCTTCTAAGTCACAAGTTTTCATCCAGTTTTTGTATTTTGGTGCCTTTAAATTGTCTGATTTGGGTCAAGCTTTTTGGCTTTCCTTTTTTCAAGCTTCTCATTAAGGTCTGCGTGAAAATTTTCCCATTCCTCCTGACTGATCTGAGGTCAAGGCTTTTGTGATTGACACTTCAGCACAATGACTGGCTGATGCTTCAACATTTCCTCAGAATCGTTGCTCGTGGTGTTGTGTACCATATTTTTTGACCAGTTGTTGCATAATTTGCATATCCTGTGATTTATAAGTCAAAGCATCGTATTTATGGATTTTTCCATACTGTACTCATAAACCAATTTTGGGCTGGGACATGACCATTTTCATTCATTCTGACTGAAAATATTGAACACTGCCATTTTCATCCACTAGAGGCATACCGTTGCATCATGTAATATGTAATATTTAATATATGAAAATGTTAATCTTGTTAAATTCATGCTAAAGTCCTCACGTGCACACCCCCGCGGCTGCCATTTTGTAGACAATCGATTTTTGGCGCAACACCGGCCTACATTTCCGGGTTGTCAATGGTGACGTGTAACAAACGCGATGCATCGGTGGTGACGCATGCAGATGTGACATATACAGCGAAGCTACATATTTATTCAATTCAGTTTATTTATATAGTGCCAAATCACAACAAAGTTGTCTCAGGACACTTTACAGGAACATTCACATACTGTACATAGAAAAGTCAATTAGTAAAGTTCTCTATCTAAGGAATAATCGTGGAATAATCCATATTTATGGATTTTCCCACTGTATTAGACATATTTGGACTGATGCGACTTATACGGCGGTGCAATGTTTACGGTGGAAAATACGGTAATTTGCAAAGTGGACCTCTTGCAGCGCATTGTGTAACCTGCACAAAATAATTAACATGTATTTTATTTTGAAAGGGACAAATAGACGGCACGCTTTAAATTCCGGGTCAGAGGTGAGCTCGGGTGTTCCGTCATAGTTGTGCTGCTAACGTTGTGGCTAGCTGCTTGAGCTCGGCGTCTTCATAACTCATGGGAGAAACCCGCTGTAACAAGCCATAATAACACGACCGGAGGATTTTATTAAGTGTTTTGTATCGACCACTCGACGGTCAGGGTTTTTTTTCACCCCCTGTTCCTACCCAGGATGGCGAGCTACAGGATCCCCGCAGCTGTGCGGTAGGACTTAATTGCACCAGATTATTGTTTTTCCTGGACACATTTACCCTGGATCATGAACTGTAAACCGGATTATTGATTGATGGACCATTAATCAAGCAATTAATTCTTTCATCCGGAATCAAGGACTGATTTAAAATAGGAAGAAAAAAAAAAGAACTCTTGGGTGTACGGTAATCAGGGTCTGTTTTGTTGTGTGTATTTTGTCTCTTGGTTGAAATCATTGTCTGTTTTGTTGTATGTTTTTTTGTCTATCGGTATACTCAGAAATTTATTATTGTTATTACAAATATTATTTTATCATCGAGCCCCCATGATGTCCTCCCTACGTCTCTTTTTAAAGACATTTTTAGCTGTATTGGCCCCAGTGTCGTACAAATGATAAATTCTTCTCTTCATTCTGGCACTGTCCCACACCACTTTAAAACTGCTGTCGTCTGTCCTTTACTCAAAAAGCCAAACTTGGATTCATCGTTGCCGGAAAACTACAGACCTATCTCTAAACTTCCCCTTCTGTCAAAAATCCTTGAAAAGGTTGTAGCACAACAGCTAAACTGCTTTTTGGAGACTGATGACTTTATGGATTCTTTTCAGTCTGGTTTTCGCAAACTTCACTCCACAGAAACTGCATTATTAAAAGTTTCTAATGATGTGTTGATGGCAGCTGATTCTGGAAACTACACTGTGTTGGTTTTATTGGACTTGTCTTCAGCCTTTGACACAGTGGATCACACTGTTCTGATCAACAGAATGAGAGAGTTTTTTGGTATTTCAGGCACTGTTTTGAATTGGTTTATTTCTTATTTATCCGAAAGGTCTTTTACTGTTTTTATGAACAATGTTCACTCTGATGTTGCGCGGCTGTCTTGTGGGGTACCCCAAGGTTCAGTTTTGGGCCCGATCCTCTTTTTATTGTATTTACGCCCTTTAGGTTTTATTTTGAAACGTTACAGTAATGTATCTTATCACTTGTATGCTGACGACATCCAGCTGTACTGTTCTTTTCGAACTTCTGAGTTCCATAAATTGACTGAACTCAGAAACTGTCTGTTGGACATCAAATCATGGCTGAACGACAATTATCTGCAGTTAAATGCAAATAAAACCGAGACTCTTATCATTGCCCCTGATGATAAAATCCAAATTATCCAACAGCATCTTACGTTTTTAAATCTTTCAGTTAATAAGAACATCAGAAATTTGGGTGTCGTCTTTGATAGTTCTTTATCTTTGGACAGTCATTGTAAATTGTTAGTTCGAAATTGTTTTTATCATCTACGAAACATTTCAAAATTACGATGTATTGTATCACAGAAGGAACTGGAGATGATTGTTCATGCTTTTATTTCGTCTCGGTTAGATTACTGTAACAGTCTTTTAATGGGTCTGAACAAATCTTCTTTAGCTCGACTTCAGTCTGTGCAAAATGCTGCAGCAAGGCTGCTAACTAGAACCAATAGAAGAGCTCATATCACTCCTGTTCTGGCCTCCCTGCATTGGCTCCCCGTGCATTTCAGGAGTCATTTTAAAATTTTGGTTTTAACTTTCAGGGCATTGCATGGTCAGGCTCCCAAATATTTATCGGACCTTTTGAAGCCTCTCCGTCCCACCAGGACTTTGAGATCTTCAAATCAAATGCTACTGATGGTACCAAGAACGTATTTTAAAACACGTGGAGACAGAGCATTCCAAGTGATGGCCCCGAGGCTTTGGAACGCTCTCCCTCTGTCACTGCGCAGCTCAGACTCTATCGACTCTTTTAAAAAAGATCTTAAAACGTATTTATTCAGACTGGCTTTTAATTAATTTTATGTATTTTTTCTCTTTTTATTTTTGCTTGTGAAGCACTTTGTGATGTCAATGTCTGTGAAAGGTGCTATATAAATAAAGTTTACTTACTTACTTACTTACTTACTTAATACCTTAAGTATATACAATACAAAAACCTTAAACTTAAACTTCTTGTCTGATGGTGTTTTTATTCACAGAACAGGCTCCTCAGCTGAACCTTTTCTGACTGCTTATTAATATATCTGGCCGTGGTCAGGCGCCTAGCCATAATAAGCGTTACACGTGGCGAGCTAGCCAGGAGCCTGTGGGTGTGAATATTTTTTGGGTTACTTATTTACACTTTTGAACATTTATTTCAGTCTTGGGGAAGAAGAAAAAAGTAAAGATGGATTGTGTTGTTAAATCTGGTATAAATATATCACAGTCAGTGATGATTACAGGTGCTACTAGAACCGAGACTGATGGAGAAATACTTGATTGCTTGGGTAGCTATGGTGAAATTAATCGTACTTTGTATATAACTGATTCCTCAAGCAGTTTTTTTTAAAAACCTGATTGTTGAGTTTGCGGATGTAACTGCTTTTTCTGCGTTACAACCGCTTCTACCTTAGGCCCTGTTTACACGGACACTGTGTGGGGGAAACGCAACTTTTGGGTATGTTAATTAGGTTGAAAGTTTTGCGTTGACATGGGCGAATTCTGTGGATACGACTCTCTCCCCCCACCCCCCGTACTCATGAATTTACTGTAGTTACCATGCTGGGCCTGTAGATGGCGCTGTGATCTTTGGAACCTTCACTACTGCGCATGCGTGCCACTGCTGCCTGAGGTAAACAAAGCACACGAGGCAGCCTGTTTTCCTCTCTGGCTAAAAGTTCAGCTACTACAAGTTGTTGTCAACAAGTTAACAACAAGTTAAAGCTGGAATTTGGATAAGAGTCAACAGATTTGACACCAAGTGGGACCGCTTCATCTGCGCACCAGTTGCTGACTGGACCGGAACCGAGTCAACATGTCTGACTTTAGTCCGTGAGAATCAGCTGATTTCCAGCAGCGCTACAAGGTAAACCATGTTCTTAACACTAGGAATACCAGAATATTCAGATGAGTACTACACTTACCAGAGACTGTAAAATGACAGATTGAGGGATTTGCATTCAATTAGGTTTGTGTGACCCCCTGGGGCTGAAGTCTTTTGTGTGCTCAAAACATCCCCCCAGTAGCCAAAACAAAACATCTCCCCCATATTCCAACAACAACATTCCTTCTGCAGGTTCAAAGTGCAGCTTTTTACAACACAGACCAAACTTTTGGAGATGTTGATGACTCTTTGCAAATGTCAACGCTAGAAACTTCAGTTTATTTTATAGATATACGTTTTATACTTTTTATACTACTATGCAAAAACTCAGGACAGTATTACACTTTTATTATTTCATTTTATGCTTATGTTCATTGGGTGTTTGGTGTTTTAGGGGTGTTTGGTGTTTCAGTGTTGGTGTAAATTTTCATACTTTTATACTACAGGTAGTCCCCGATTTACGAGCGAGATCCGTTACAACGAGGCGCTCGTAAACCGGAAATCTCGTAATTTGGAACGGTTGCCATGTCTCTCGTAAGTCCGAAATTTCGCTCGTAAATTGGAACGGTTTCGCTAGCGCGACTACAAACACTCTATTTTCATCAAAAAACTGCTTATGAGTGCATAAAAATGATCGGAAACGTGTGTCCATATGTTTATCTAACTAACTGTGGTGAAAAAACACATGAAAACTCAGTATTTTTTGCGTTTTTTCCAAAAATTCGCCAGCTCGTAAGTCTGGAACCTCGTAGATCAGAGCGCTCGTAATTCGGGGACTACCTGTATTATGAAAAAACTCAGGACAGTGTTACACTTTTTTACTATTTTATGCTTATGTTTATTAAATGTTTTAGTGTTTAGTGTTTAGATGGTTACTGTTGCACCGAGGGACTGAGAGAAACGCAATTTCGGTCCTGTGTATGTCCTGTACATATTGCAGTTCTGACAATAAAGTTGACTTTGACTGCCTCTAAGCGAGCAGGTCCCCGGTTCAAATCCTGGTCCGGGGGCCTTTCTGGGTGGAGTTTGCATGTTCTCTCCGTGCATGCGTGGGTTTTCTCCGGGTGCTCCGGTTTCCTCCCACAGTCCAAAAACATGCATGTTAGGCTGATTGTTAACTCTAAATTGACCCTAGGTGTGAGTGAGACAGGTCCCTCTTGTAAATGAGTCCCCGTGGCTCAACGAGTTCAGCCTGTATAAATAAAGGTTGAATGAATGAATGAACAAACTGATATGGAGAGAACACAAATTCTGTAAGAATAAAAATACTAAATATCACCTATTCCACGGTCAAGGCGGGATTGCATTGGTCACTTTTATCTGAAGGCGGCGGGATTGTACAGGTGGTCCCCGACTTACGAGGACATCGACTTCAGGCCTTCG
>JBBPBX010003926.1:3177-25194 GCA_038048925.1 Garcialebias charrua | reverse complement strand
AGGGGGTCACACACACCTAATGGAATGCAAATTCCTCAATCTGTCATTTTACAGTCTCCCATGGGAGCTATATGTAAAATATGTACAAGTACATATGTTTGGTATTCCTAGTGTTAATAATGTTTCCTTGTGTTTAGTTCGATCACAGAACAACCAACTGAGGTTTTATTTTTATTTTTTTTCTGCGAGGTCGAAGCTGTTCCACGAAGCGGACCGGCGGTTCGGATCTGGGTCCAGTTTCCACCAGGATGAACAACAGAGTCCAGTTCATTAAAGTTCGGTTAACGTGTTTTTAAAAGTGTTCAATTTAATTCTCAGTGTTTGTGACATGAGTTTGTGGTGTTGAATAAATAAATAAATTAAAAATCAACCTGGTGTCTTCATTTTCAACATGCAGCATGTTAGGCATGACGTAACGAGTCCAGATAGCTTCATTTAGCTCAGATAAATGTAAATATCTCCCACGCTAACATAAATACTGTTTATTATTGTTAAACTGTTAATATATAGCACATTTAGTATGTTATAGTGCAGCGTGACACGTGAAATGTCCGACTGCCTCGTTAACAGACAACTGGATCCAGGCAGCTGGCTCTCTTCCAACACAGATGCAGGTAAGGTGTAGAATAATTAAATATGAGAATCAAAATATATTCCATCAGCTATAGTTCAGAAAGTGGTGCGTGTGTCCACTGTCCAGTCCACCGCCATTGTTAAAATGCCGGCTGTCTGCGCGTGCGTGCTGCGTGCATGTGTTCAAACAAAAGCTCCACGGGAGATGTTTACATTATCAACGGGGGGTCTGCGAAAAACTTCCACCTTGAGAGCAGGGTCAGAAAAGTATCGGTGTCATCGAGGGGGGCCAGCAGCGTCGTGTAGGCGATAAGCAAAGTCGCAAAGAGAAAGTAGCGGTTACACTCAAAATATGCGCCGTGTAAACTGGCCCTTACACTTATTCCTCTAAAATTAACACTGACCGTGTGTTCCGTGTTAATGCCTTGGCACTCGAGTACGCAGCCACAGAGGACAGCAGTAACAGCAGCCCTCAGCCCAACTACATTGCTGAACTTAAGAAAATAGCTGATCAAAGTGGCCATCGTTTTGAAGATGTCCTGAAGACAGTAATGAGCCAGATAGGCCAACATTTGCATGTAGCAAGAGCAGATGAGCACTTTGGTGATAATGATGATGACGACTATGAAGATTCAGATTCAGATTCAGATTCAGTTTATTATCGCCATTGTCAATGAACAGGATTCACAGACTAGGAATTTGCTTCGGCATAACGGTGCATAAAATATAAAAACATAAGACACAAAAAACATAAACCATAAAACATCAATACAATCAATACAATATTCAGTGAACAAAAACTACTAAGAAACAGCGCAATTAGAGTGGTGCAATCAAAATACAGTGATACAGTGATTCCCAATCAAAATACAAAGAACAAATACAAAATACAGCGACCAAGGCAAGTTATGAGGTAGCATGGTTATGAGTGTTCAAGAGTCTGACAGCAGAGGGGAAGAAACTGTTTTTATGGCGGGAGGTTCTGGTCCCAATTGACCGAAGCCTCCTGCCTGAGGGGAGTGGTTCGAACAGACCGTATGCAGGGTGAGAAGGGTCAGCTGTGATCCGACCTGCTCGCCTCACAGTCCTGGAGACGTACAGGTCATGGAGAGATGGGAGACTACAGCCGATTACCTTCTCAGCAGAGCGCACAATGCGCTGCAGTCTGTGTCTGTCCCTGACAGTGGCCCCTGCGTACCACACTGTGATGGACGCGCTGAGAATGGACTCGATGATGGCCGTGTAGAACTGCACCATCAGCTTGGCCGGCAGCTTGGCCTTCCTCAGCTGTCGCAGGAAGTACATCCTCTGCTGAGCCTTTTTGATGAGGGAGCTGATGGTTGGCTCCCAACGAGGGAGACAACGAGGAGGAGGAGGAGGATGGAGAAAAGGCAAAAGAGGACCAAGGAGTACGACCCCGTCGCAGGCCAACTGGACCCGCTCCAAGGCTGCCACTGTCCATCAATGACCTCAATCCACCTCAAATACAACGGGTTGTTGTTGAGCATGTGGTCCGAAATACTGATTTGACTGGTCCAACCCCACTTCGTCTACGTACTTTTTCAGGAAGGCTTCCTAAGCCAAGCAATGAAGCTGATTTTGAGTCTTGGCGTTCCCAGATTGAATCTCTGCTTGCTGACCACAGCCTTTCAGCACTGCACGTCACCAGACGAATCACAGAGAGCCTGTCATCCCCTGCAGCTGACTTGGTTAAAGGTTTGGGCCCCAACACAACACCAACAGTTTTGCTAAATATATTGGATTCTGCCTTTGGAACAGTGCAGGATGGTGAAGAATTGTATGCGCAATACTTAAACATTCTGCAGAATCCAGGAGAAAGACCGTCAACTTACCTTCAAAGACTTCTGCTCACTCTTAATACTGTTGTGAAGCAAGGAGGGATCTCACCTGCTGACATCAATAAACATCTGCTGAACCAGTTTTGTCGTGGTTGTTGGGACAACACTGTCATAACCAAGTTGCAGCTGGAACAAAAGAAGGATAACCCACCATCCTTTTCTGAGTTGTTGTCGCTACTGAGGACAGAAGAAGACAGACAACATGTCAATGTCAATTTTATTTATATAGCACATAAAAACAACCGAAGTCGACCAAAGTGCTTTACAGTTGAAAAAAAATACAAACAGAGTAAAATGCATCCAGTGCCACTAAACACAACAAAGCCATCAGTAAATGCAACAACAATAAAATCTGCTCAAAATTTGATCTCACATTCTGCGAGGATCAAATGCCAAGTAAAAGAGATGAGTCTTAAGTGAAGATTTAAAAGTGTCAACAGTCTGAGCGGTCTTTACTTTCTCAGGTAAACTGTTCCACAGTTTTGGAGCAGCAACCGCAAAAGCCCGATCACCTCTGGATTTCATTTTGGATCTGGGGACATCTAAGAGAAACTGGTTGGTAGACCGGAGTGCTCTTACAGGAGTGTAGATATTAATAAGATCACATAAATATGACGGGGCCAGACCTTTTAAGATTTTAAAAACAAGCAATAAAATCTTAAAATCAATCCGATAGTGGACAGGGAGCCAGTGAAGGGATGCCAGGACAGGGGTTATGTGTTCATATTTTTTAGTTGAAGTTAAAAGACGAGCTGCTGCGTTCTGGACAGATTGTAAACGATGC
Source organism: Garcialebias charrua (assembly GCA_038048925.1). Lineage (NCBI taxonomy): Eukaryota > Metazoa > Chordata > Actinopteri > Cyprinodontiformes > Rivulidae > Garcialebias > Garcialebias charrua. Next base: position 21,978 of record JBBPBX010003926.1, on the reverse strand, counting down.
AAAGATGATTTGTCTAAACCAACATACAGTGAATTACAATAGTCCAAGCGAGAAGTAATAAAAGCGTGAATCACCTTTTCAAGGTCTCTGAAAGAGAGACAAGACTTCACCTTGGCAATGAGTCTTAGCTGGAAGAAACCGGATTTAACTACAGCATTTATCTGTTTGTCTAACTTAAAAGCACTGTCAAAAATAACTCCCAGATTCCTGACATTGGAGTGGCTGTATGAAGCCAAGGGGCCAAGAACATTTAGGGTGTTACATTTGCCAAAGCTGATGGCTTCCGTTTTATTTTCATTTAGATTTAGAAAATTAAGTTTTAACCAGATTTTAATGTCATTCAGACAGTCCAGGAGTGGATCCAGTGGAGTGACCCTGTCTGACTCAGTTGGAAGATATAACTGTGTATCATCAGCAAAGCAGTGAAAAGGAATGTTGTGTTTTCTAAAAACATGCTAAAGAATCACTGATGAAAAAGCACATTGGAGCATCAAAACAGAAAGTTCACATCCAGTCCCAAAGTGCCTGTCCTTGTGAGCATTCCACATCCAATGAAGAGCTGAAAGAAAGAAAAAAAAAAAAACTCCAGAAATTACAGCAGCAAATGTCTCAACTTCTGTCCAGGAAGAGTCCAGCGGAATTCAAGTCCCTGTCAAGACAGAACAAATCCTACTCTTCTTCACCTCAGTTAAAAACCAAGCCCAAGCCCTGGTACTGTTTTAATTGTGGAGAAGATGGACATCTTTCCTCCTCTTGCACAAATAAAGCAAACTCCAGTCTAGTTGAGCAGAAAAAGAAACTGTTACGTCAAAAGCAGCAAGAATGGGATGCCAAAAATTCAAAATCATTAAACTAGAAACAGCTTCTGTAGTGGGACACACAGAAGCTGTGTATATGAACGGTCCCAAAGAACACAAGACAATGACACTGCCACAAGGTCTTGTTGGCACAAAGAGCACAGGTCAAGTTCAAATAAAAGGAGATCAGTTTAACTGCCTCTTTGATTCCGGCTCACAGGTTACTACTATCCCCTACTCCTTCTACAATACTTACCTCAGGGATCATGAAATAAAACCAATAAACAACCTGTTGGAAATAGAAGGAGCAAATGGACAAAGAGTGCCTTATCTGGGATATATAGAGATCAACATGACCTTCCCGCCTGAATTGTTTGGGTTTCCTGTGGAAGTTGACACACTTGCTCTCATTGTGCCTGATGTTAAACCATCTCAACATTTGATTCTCATTGGCACCAATGCCTTGGATGTTGCTTACAGCACCCATTTTGATACGCATCATGACCAGTCATTTCAACCTACAACCTCTGGTTACATAGCTGTGTACAAGATCCTCCAGAACCGCTATGCTCAGAGTTTGGAGGACTATACTGAGCAACTGTCACTCTGCAGTCAAATCAGCCTCAAGTCATCACTGCTGGCCAAACCACAGTTGTAGAAGGGTGCTTAGCTGCAAGATTGTGGCAAGATGAAAAACAAGTCCTCCTTGAACACCCGAGGTCCTATACTCTCCCTGGTGGGCTCATGGTAAAAACCTGCCTCATTGACTTGCCTCAACACCGACCTTGTCAATTGCCAGTTGTTGTAAGCAATGAGTCTGACCATGAGATCCATATTCCAGCGCGAGCAGTTATAGCAGAAATCAGCACTTTTCAGAGTGTGATCTCAAAAGAGCAAAAAGTCCAGAACTCAACCCAGTCTACAGAGTCGCTACAACCTTCTCAACTACAATACAATTTTGGAGACTCACCTTTATCCCCAGAATGGAAACAACGAATCATCCAAAACCTCAACAGTATTCCTGAGGTGTTTGCAAAGCACGACCTGGACTTTGGCCGGACAGACAAAGTTAAACATCAAATCAAGTTGTCTGATCCCACTCCCTTCAAACAAAGGCCAAGACCAATCCACCCTCAGGATGTTGACGCTGTAAGAAAGCACTTACAAGAACTTTTTGATTCAGGAGTCATACGTGAGTCCGACTCACCATTTGCCTCTCCAATTGTGGTTGTACGCAAAAAGAACGGCGGTGTACGCCTCTGTATTGATTACAGAAAGTTAAATCTCCAAACTATAAGGGACGCCTATGCTCTCCCCAAGCTTGAAGACACATTTTCTGCCCTTTCTGGATCAAAATGGTTCACTGTGTTAGACCTCAAGTCAGGATATTACCAGATTGAGATGGAGGAAAATGATAAATCCAAAACTGCCTTTGTCTGTCCATTGGGGTTTTGGGAATTCAATCGCATGCCACAAGGGGTCACTAACGCCCCAAGCACATTCCAACGGTTGATGGAAAGATGCATGGGAGAATTAAATCTAAAAGAAGTTTTGGTTTTCATCGACGATTTGATAATTTTTGCACCTACCTTGGAGGAACATGAAAAACGCCTGATGAAAGTTCTCAACAAACTTAAGGACTTTGGGTTGAAGTTGTCAGTCGAGAAATGTGTGTTTTTCCAAACATCTGTGAAATATCTGGGGCATGTAGTATCCCAGAATGGTGTTGAGACAGATCCCGATAAGATCAAAACACTTACTTCCTGGCCAGTGCCCAAGAACCTGAAAGAGTTGAGATCTTTTCTCGGTTTCTCTGGATACTACCGTCGTTTCGTCCAAGGATATTCAGCAATAGTCAAGCCACTGCACGACCTGACTGCTGGTTATCCGCCATCCCAGAAGAAATTGAGACTGTAGTGATACAGGTCCTCATGCTTGACCTTCAAGTACACCTTTTCACATCTCTCTGAAACTCTGAGTTTTACACCTTTCTTGAGTCCTCAAGGAGACAAGTGGACACTATTTTTGTTACAATTATTTTGAATTAATGGACACCAATCAATCAGAAAGAACTTTATTTTAATGTGTGTTAATTCAGAATTGATCAACAGTATACTTTTGTCATTTAATGATGATCTGTTACTTGCATGAGTTTGACCCTTCTGCTGGTTTATTTCTGCAGAACAAGCAGGCTTTGAATCTAAGGTACAAGTCAAGGAAACGTTTCACTTCCTTCTCTGTTTTGTCTATCAAGCTAGACATAATTTTCACTTCACGGGCCAGTCATCTGGCCGCTTATGTAAACACTTTTCCTGTTGTCCTTCAGAGACCTTCTGCCTATGGGGATGAAAAATCCATCCGTTATTTTGTTAAACCAGCCAGTAGCCATTCAGGAGGTGGGCAGACTCCGCCCTCCATATAAAGTCTTACTTCCGTTTTGACTTTAGTGCAAAGAGGGAGAACGTTCTCAACAACGGGTTTTCTCCTCTGGAAAAGCTGGTGAACGTTGTGGTCATTTTGTCAATTAGACCTACGTTCTCAGCAGAGTCACAGTAAAGCCTTGCTGTGCCTCATTCACTCATTTCTGAAAGAATTTGTTTTCTGGGAGTTTTATTTTGAAAGCTCAGTCAGGAGCTGGCCTTGTTCCTGCCGGAAGAAGCGCTCTTTTTGCTCGTCTGAATCAGCACACATGCGCGGAAGTCATTTGGACGTGAACTGGCCAACACAGTCCGTTAGTGTCCACAAAACTTCAACTCTTATCTCCAGAGACATATCGTCAACAGGTAACGAGGCGTTGATTGTGTTCTGAACGACAAAGATCCAGCTGAACTCGTGTTGGGAAAGTGTCACCCTGTCATTTCAAAATAATTAACTTCCTTTAAACTTAGCTTTCATTTTTCATTTCTTCCTCCTTCTTCTTATTTTTCTTAAGCCATTAATCTGTTAAGTAAATGTGCCAACAGTAAGTTAGACCCTAACTGTCTGTTTGTTTTTAATTTGAATTCTTGTCAAAGTAGTTAGTAAATCAGAGCTAATATCGATACAAATGTTTAATGTACTTTTATGATTGTTTCAATAAAAGGTCTATTTTCTGATGGACCAACATAAGTTGAAGTCTCTCGTGAAATTACATTTTGTCTAGTCACAGTCAAAGCAATCCGGAAAAAGGGTGAACTCGCGAATGAATTTGGGTCAGATCAAGTCTGCTCCAACTTCTTCTGGAATATTGTGCTGGTCAGCAAACTGACAAGTATTATATCCCTTAAATATAATTGGCACCGCTCGGTGTTCAGTTACATAATGGTGGGCCCGTAAGTGTTTAATTACATTAGTAATGGTGGGCCCGTAAGTCCTATATTATTACATTAATGGTGGCTTGATACGCGTCCCTATACGGTTATTAAGTTGTGTTTTTGTAGTTTTTGTAACGGTATTGTTGGCATAGTTCGTATCCGTGTTTTGGACTTGGAAAAGATAGTTCTGGCTGGTGAGTGTCCGGGAGTTGCTAATCACGGCATTGTCTGTTCATTTCACGTTAGAATTTATTTTTCTTTCACTTTTAAATGTATGTTTGAAGCTGCTGGTGAGGAGTTTGTGTCTGTGTTTGTGAGACGTTTCATACCGTGTCGCAAAGCGACATACATCTTTGCGGTGACCGCCGTGTCACCCCAATCCACCACTCTTCATCTTATTACATTACAGATTTCTGTTGTGCGCTGTTTTCACATTTTGCTTGGGATCTGTGGTGCCTATTTCTGTTACAACGTTTGTTAGAAAGGGTTCGGTGAGCCGTCTCTTCTTCTGAACTGGACCGGAAACTGTCCGGTTCCGACGAAGACTCCGTTGTTTTCAACAGTTAGAAGTGCTGTCTGCCTCTGGTATACTCGGATACTGGCCTGTATGTGATTTGGCTCGTTAACAGAATTCCCTGTGGTGTATTATTCGTCTATTTTGTGAAAAGTGTCCAGAACTTTTGGGTCGAGCTAACGTTAGCATTCCCGAAGATGAAGCTGCATGCAAGCGCTGTGATTGTATGTTGTGTTCAAAAAAGTTGGTTCTGTAGACTGCTGGTTGTCAGATTTCATTTTACACAGATTTCTGACAGTTTATCTGTTTTGTTTCGTCTCTAGGCATGTAATATCATTGAAAGACTGCGTAAGTGCGGTGTTTTATGATATTTATAAATGTTTTAGGGCGTTAAAAAAGTCAGTTCGACGCTAAAATCCGACCGACCTCAAAGGTCCGTGAACGCGTCGTTGGAATGGCACGTCACCGTGTGTGACGTTGAGGGACGTGAGGTATAGAAGACTACAATACCCAGCAGCGCTTGGGTTGGAAACTACATGTTTTGTCTTCGATGTGAGAGTCGGTTACGCTGTTAAAAGTGACGCAGGCAGGGTGGAACGGCCCACTCCTCGTCTGTTTTCACTTCAGCTACCAGAGTGCACAGGCTTCAGGCTTGCGTGTCCGTTACTATCTTTGAAAGACTGTTTCTTCACGCTATGTTTTTGAGATTTTAATGGGTGTATTGAGTCAGTTGATCTGAGACTACCGATCGCCATGTGACCAGGTCACGTGACACCGGAAGCTGCATCTGGTTTAAGGGAACCGACTGTTCTCTTTTTCTTTTAAGAAAAAGTTTAAAAATCACAGTACCTGTTCTAGACGGTGTTAGTCACATCGAGTTGTCGCTTATAAGAACGCAGTTCTGGCGATCATCACGTAAAGGCTCTAACTCTTTCTGTAAGGTCGCTTTTAGTACGTTTTGTTGGGTGCTTTTCGTGAGCTAAAAGCTAAGGCTCCGCTCGCGGGTAACAACAGCGCCTCTATAGCGGTCAGAAAGAGAAATTGCAGTCACTGTGATTAAAGCATATCACGCTCTGCACCCCCATCTGCTGGATGCTGTGAAGAATACGGTTCATGTATTTCTGTCTGCATTTCAACTGTCCTGTTTTTTTAATAGAGTACAGTTTGAATTGTTGAACACACGGCATCTTTTAATTTGATTTTCACGTAAAATCAAATATTGATAGCAGAACAGTTTCACAGAATTAGTGCACACATGTCTGCATTTTGATAAAACTTAACACTTTTATCGTTATTCTGTGCACACAAGCTTTCCATCTTTATTTTAAACGAAAGGTTTACAATAAGAGACATGATGTATCTTTTGTCTTGATTTTAACGAAAATCACACAAAGATAGCCGAGCTTGTTTTGATCTTGTCAGGTCGACAAATTCATAAAAATCACTGACTTTTATTTGATATAACATCCTGGGAAAATTTTACAGTAAATCCATGCATTTGAATCTGAATCACTTTTATAAGCGTTTGTATGAATAGACAGAAATCAGATTTGGTTAGTTAGTAACTGTTGTTTGGTTATAAGTTCTTGATAAAGTTAACACTGCCTACGGGTATTTGACTTTACAATTCATTGGGGTAATTCCTGAAATATGGTACCTATGATAATAGACTTATTGAATACAGTGAAACACATAAACCTGGAGGCTGGTTGGTTTTAATTTATTCAATGCTACATAAAAAGTGATGATTTAAATGCACACTGTAAAATAAGAAACATCTTCCTTGATTTTTCACAGAAAATCAATAAAAAGATGGACGTTCACAAAGGTGCAACAACTGAGGGGAGCCTACACTCTGATCGAACCTACATGGGTTCGTTCTGGCCGTGTTTATGCTTCCCTTGTGCCTCGCACAGTGGGAGCACCTGCTTCAACGCGTGGGAGTTACTTTGCTGCGAGGAATGTCCTTCAGCAATCAGGTGAACATCCCCTGTTGTTTTTCGACAGGCTCCTCTCTGTGTATTCGGGTGACATAACTGTCCCTGGCATAGAGGGAAATGATGAGTTTAAACGTCTTTTCACTGCAAATCTCCTGCCTAAGCACAGCAAATGTGTACGCTTCAAGGCTGATTTCAATGAAAGTATCATGGCATAAATTAAACAGTACGCTGTTACGGTTTTTGATATGTTCACACAAAGCAGAACACCCTCAGAGGTGTGCTCAGGTCAAAAGGTCAAATCCCACTCGCAACTGATAGAAGAGGTTCCCTCTCCTACAGTGTGCGAGAGTACACAGGATTTTCATAACAACAAACAACAGAATGTTGCTGCCAGCTGGAACAGTGACTCAATTCGGTTCAAAGGGAGTTCTACTCCTCGTGCACTTCAGATTGACAAATCTGAGACGAGTAAAGAACCACAAAAGGTAGGTGTTCGCTCTCTAGGTGAACCAAGATGGTTCAGATCGAACCAAAAAGGTTTTGACCTAGGTCTGACGGTGGGTGAACTTCGAAAGAAGTTGATGTATGGGCGCCGTGACCCATTGTATAATGGTCGGTCCCTACAGGTACCCCCGAGACGCGGCCCTCCTGCCCTTGCACCTCGAGCAGAACAGTTCGAGACATGCAAAGAGTCACACATGCTCCAGATTAAGGGAACGACGCCTCCGCGCTCGGAAGAGACTAAGGAAGTAATTCGTTCGTTAGATGATTTGAATGTTACAGTGGTTGACCAAGCTGATACAATGTGTGGTATTATCGGTGATGATAACACAAACAACATTGTCCAACCTGATGAAGCGATGTGTAACACTGTCTTTTACAAAGACTCAGAGCAGACTGTTGACAACAACACTGTTAACATTGCCAAAGATGCTGATTTTTACAGCAAACAAATTGCTAACAGTCAAAAGCATCCTGAAGGTCATGATGCTGACAGCCAACAAGATGCTGACAGCGATGAAGATTACACAGACGGAGGTACACGTGAACAGAAACATGTGAAAAGACCTAAACGGTTTCTGTGTAACCTTATCAAAAGGGGGATGGTTAAGAAAGCTTACCTGCCAATCACACTGGAAGGGGTCCTAGCGCGAGAAGCGCTTCTGGATTGCAGTTCAGATGTATCTCTGATATCAGCCGAACTGTTTGAGGAGCTAAGGACCGCCGCTAACGGTGTTAACAGGCAAATACCCTTCGGGAAATGTGCTATTGAACTGCGAGGCCTCGCAGAGACGGGTACATCCCTGACAGCTATAGCCATGGTTCACATGCAGATTGGCAAAATGTCACTATACCACCTGGTATACGTGTCTAAACTTGACTCTCTCCAATTTTTGGTCGGCCAAGATTTTATTAATCGCTTCGACGCGATTATAAATTATGGTGATCAGACATTGTGGGCCACAGTGAGCAATCCACTGCCGTTCGAGGTGCCTCCACAAGGTCACTGTCTGACAGCAGGTACCGCTGAGGTCACAAGGGATTCCCCAGCCGAGAGCACAAGCCCGGTAAGTGAACCTTCAAATACAGGTGAGACGGAGGAGACTCAACAATTGGACCAGACTCTGGCCCTACAGGAGAACCTCCTCTGTGAGCTGACACCATCAGCACTCACTGAACACTACCTACCACAGGTAGAAGACTGTGTGGAAATCCAAGGAACACACAACAAAGAGGCTGTACTGTCCTCGGGGACAGGTAATTCAGCTATCAGCCAAGCTTTCGTTGAAACCTTGGTTCAAGGGCATCTGAGTCCAGAGGATGACAGTCGACCAGACACTGACAGTCACTTGGACAACATTGTTGCAGATTTTGAGGACCCCTCATCAGACATAAAGGGGGCAAACTCACACTTCCTACCACAGATAGAAGAAGGTGTGGAGATCCAAGGATCACGCACCGAGAACGCTGTACTGTCCTCTGGGACAGGTAATTCGGCTATCAGCCAAGCTTTCGATGAAAGCTTGGTTCAAGAGCATTTGAATCTAGAACTACTCAGAAATGACGTAGTTCTTACAGACTCAAAGAGCACCTCTTCAGTCATGAAGTGGGAAGACACACACCACAACGACAGTGACCCGTCGCAGTCTGACCAGTCAGACACACTTGCGACTGTGCCGACAGTTTGACACGCCTGAATTACGCGGAAAGAGGTAAACGTACAGAAATACATTGGCCAAAACCTATACGGTTCCTGTACAAGGCTCCCAATAAACTGCACAAACAGTTTAAACTAAACAATGGCATCCTAACTCGTGCCCATGGACGGACGTCCACACCTGTGTGCGTGGTCCCCCATGACCACAGGGGGGTGTTGTTAGGTCATGCCCATGTCAAGGACAAAGATTTCAATAACCCCACAAACGACAAAGATCTCGCAAACTCACAGACTTCATGGGAAAATAAGGTCGTCCAAGCACAGGATAGTAAATAAACTAAACAGTTTAAACTATACTAGTTGCGAAAAGAAACCGTTCCAACTAGAACTTAGAAACGCTAAGCATAAAACCCACAACAAAAAACTAACCTTAACAACCGTTTAAATCTGCAGGATTTAATTGACATCGGTTATAAAGCTAAGAACTGTTTTTCTTGTGTGTGACACGTTGGAATCTGACGACCAGAGTGAGTTTGACGTAGTGAAACGTTGTTTTTAGTTGCTTAATTGCTACTTTTGTTGTTATTGAAGTTGTTATTGTTTTCTGAACACTCCCAGCCAAAAGAGGTTTTGATTAATGTTAGTTGAAGACTTAAATGGATTTAACTATGCCAACATGCTGTTCATTTTGTTAAAGATCTCAATCTTTGAAGAGTCATTATAGATTAATACTACTTAAGGTACTATAATCTACACTGATCTCCCAATCATTTAGGTAGGACCGATTCGATCGTTTCTATTCTAGATCTATTCATTTTGATGAGTCTCGCCATAGACTTCAAAATTTATAGGGAATACCAAATCTTGCGTCGTTCGTCTAAAAGACAACAGACATTTAGACCAAACTATATTACATTTTTCTATTTTAGTTTAACCTAAACTAAGTAATGAATGGAGGAATAGTTTGAAAGAAGAGGCCTTCGTTACAGAAGCCCTCCAAAAACTCTATAGGTATAGATCCCTATATCTGATTTTTACAGCATTGATCCACCCCTTAATTGGTAATTGTAGCTGATCTAATCCATGATAGCTTACATACCAGGTGCATATAGGTAAGGCTTAATGTAAAATCCCAATCATAAGCCCACCTAAAACCACATAATTGCATGACACATTGAACCAGGGTGGCACCGACTGGAAGCCATCCAGCCTGCAACCTTCGATGTGGGGACCTGCTACTCCAACGTTGGTCTTCAACCTTCATCCAAGGGCCGCCTCCTCTGCGTCAATCGAGGGATCCCCTCTACATGCTGATTAAAATCCATTCTTGCTGATGAAATCAATAACCCCAATCGTTGTGGAATTACCGCTGTGGATTATAAGACTTTGTTTCCAAGGGATCACAGACTCAGTTTTCCATGGGTTAACAGACTATGTTTTCCAAAGGATTGAAAGCTTACCGCAATGGGATTACTTACGAAACAGTATGGAATTTCCAAAAACATTATGGGAGTATAATTTTGATTTTTTTTTTTCATCCACTTGCTGGATTACATAGAGGTCAGAGACATTCGGTGGTATCCTTTCGTGTTGGAACTCAATCTTCAAGGACAGGCGATGACTTCCAAAAAGGGGGACAGTAGCAATACAGCACTCTGATGTCCGTTATGGGATTTAAACCTCTTCACATCTCTCTGAGACTTTGAGTGTTACACTTTTATTGAGCTCTGAAGAAGACAAGTGGACACTATTTTGTTACAATTACTTTGAATTAATGGACACCAATCAATCAGAAAGAACTTTCTTTTAATGTGTGTTAATTCAGAATTGATCAACAGTATACTTTTGTCATTTAATGATGATCTGTTACTTACATGAGTTTGACCCTTCTGTTGGTTTATTTTTCAGTACAGTAGGCTTTGAATCTAAGGTACAAGTCAAGGAAACTTTTCACTTCCTTCTCTGTTTTGTCTATCAAGCTAGACATCATTTTCACTTCACGGGTCAGTCCATCTGGCCGCTTATGTAAACACTTTTCCTGTTGTCCTTCAGAGACCTTCTGCCTATGGGGATGAAAAATCCATCAGTTATTTTGTTAAATCAGCCAGTAGCCATTCAGGAGGTGGGCAGACTCCGCCTTCCATATAAAGGGACACTTCCTGTAGTCTCATTAGTGCAAAGAGGGAGAACGTTCTCAACAACGTGTTTTCTCCTCTGGAAAAGCTGGTGAACGTTGTGGTCATTTTGTCAATTAGACCTACGTTCTCAGCAGAGTCACAGTAAAGCCTTGCTGTGCCTCATTCACTCATTTCTGAAAGAATTTGTTTTCTGGGAGTTTTATTTTGAAAGCTCAGTCAGGAGCTGGCCCTGTTCCTGCCGGGAGAAGCGCTCTTTTTGCTCGTCTGAATCAGCACACACGCGCGGAAGCCATTTGGACGTGAACTGGACAACACAGTCCGTTAGTGTCCACAAAACTTCAACTCTTACCTCCAGAGACATATCGTCAACAGGTAACAAGGTGTTGATTTTGTTCTGAACGACCAAGATCCAGCTGAACTCGTGTTGGGAAAGTGTCACCCTGTCATTTCAAAATAATTAACTTCCTTTAAACTTAGCTTTCATTTTTAATTTCTTCCTCCTTCTTCTTATTTTTCTTAAGCCAGTAATCTGTTAAGTTAATGTGCCAACAGTAAGTTAGACCCTAACTGTCTGTTTGTTTTTAATTTGAATTCTTGTCAAAGTAGTTAGTAAATCAGAGCTAATATCAATACAAATGTTTAATGTACTTTTATGATTGTTTCAATAAAAGGTCTATTTTCTGATGGACCAACATAAGTTGAAGTCTCTCGTGAAATTACATTTTGTCTAGTCACAGTCAAAGCAATTTAATCCGGAAAAAGGGTGAACTTGCGAATGAATTTGGATCAGATCAAGTCTGCTCCAACTTCTTCTAGAATTTTGTGCTGGTCAGCAAACTGACAAGTATTATATCCCTTAAATATAATTGGCACCGCTCGATGTTCAGTTACAATATTTAGTAAATCTTTAACACAATTCCAAAACCTGTGCAAACCTGCATTAAAATCTCTTATGAACTGTAATTTATAAATCATAAATTGTATCATTTAGAACAGGCTCCAGGTGATGTGTTTCATCTGGTCTCTCCAACCTGTTAAAGACAAATTACATTAAGTTTGTTGTACAACTTGTCTATAAGTTTTAGTATAATGTGAGAAAACAAGTTACCTTTAAGCTACGTCAGAACTTCTCCCTCGATATTCTTGTTTCATGCTGGAGCTGTGTGGACCTTTCTCTACATGAAGGAATAACGTACGTTGCTTCCAGTGTATTAAAACTAAAACTAAACCCCTCGCCTTCCACTGAGCTGTCTGCTCATAAATCCTTTGTGATACAGCAGGAGATGGAGAGAGAAATCATCACAGTGTAGCGTGTGAAGAAGGAGAAACAAACTGATCTGCAAGCAGTTGCCTCCTTCGAGCGTCAAAACCAGAAACAGAATGAATGAATTTACACACGAACACTTCTTCTTCTTCACCTGGTAAAACCTGGGGAGCACCTCGCTGGCTCCTCCTACTGGGTGAGAGAGAGATGAGGCCATATACCTCACCAACACACCACACAGCCCCCCCCCCCACACCCAGAAGGGCAAATACAAAACATATCAGTCTCTCACAGGGGGCCTAATCAACCTGCCGAACCGACTGCGTCGACTCGGGGGCGGAGAAACAGCTGGCACCCGTGCAGGAACAACATTTTGTGCCACAGGTGGAGGAACACAGTTGGGGGGAGAAAACGGAAGATGGGGTCGAGCAGGAGGGCGGCCGCGTCTAGGAACCTGAGCCGGCAACACCTCTTCATCAGCCAACACATAGGCTGGCTTCAGGCGGTCCACTGTAACCAGCTCTCTACGCCCACCCATGTCTAAAACAAAACTTTTCGCGCCCCTTTCGAGCACCCGAAACGGCCCGTCATACGGAGGCTGGAGGGGCGAACGGTGGGCGTCACGTCGCACAAAAACAAAACGGGCAGACTGGAGTGCTGTGGGCACAAACGCCTGCGGGAAACAATGGTGCACAGGACCCGGAACCAAAAGACTACTCTGCGAATAGGGGTCCACCGCTTCGGGGAACCGTGGAGCGGCAGCGTCTAACAAAAACTCCCCTGGGATTCGTAAAGGCTGACCAAAAACCAACTCGGCTGATGAAGCGTTGAGGTCCTCCTTAGGAGCTGATCGCAACCCAAGCAGCACCCACGGCAAACGCTCCACCCAGCCAACGTCTGTTAGCGCAGCACGTAACGCCGCCTTAAGAGACCGATGGAAACGTTCAACCAACCCGTTAGCCTGAGGGTGGTAGGCGGTAGTGCGATGCACCTGCACCCCCAAGGAGCGCGCCATCTCGGACCAGAGCCCTGAAATAAACTGGGGACCTCTGTCTGAAGTGATGTCCGAGGGCACACCAAAACGGGCAACCCAAGTGGAGAGGAACGCACCAGCCACGTCGGAGGTAGTTGTGGAAGAAAGAGGAACGACCTCCGGCCACCTGGTTGTGCGGTCGACCACTGTAAGCAGGTGTGTGAAACCCCGTGATGGGGGCAGGGGACCAACTAAGTCCACATGCACGTGGTCAAAACGCTTGGCTGGAATGGGAAATGGTTCCAGTGGTGCCTTAGTGTGCCGGTGCACCTTGGCACGCTGACAAGCCACGCAAGCCGCTGCCCAACTCCTCACCTCTCTGCGTAAACCAGGCCACACAAAACGTGCGCTGACTAGTTTCACAGACGCGCGCACACCTGGGTGCGAGAGAGAGTGAACAGAGTCAAAAATGCGGCGGCGCCAACCTGATGGAACCACTGGGCGTGTCCGGCCTGTGGAAACGTCACACAGGATCAAAGGACCGCCCTCTCCCAATTTGACCTCCTCTAGCTTAAGCCCTGAAACGCCGGCACGAAGGGCAGTTATATCAGCGTCTCCCGGTTGGTCAGCGGCCATGGCAGAAAAATCTACCCCGAGGAGCACAGGACAAACGAGCACCCGTGACAGACAGTCTGCCACTGAGTTGGATTTTCCAGCCACATGGCGGACGTCCGTTGTAAACTCTGAAATGGCCGCCAAGTGCCGTTGCTGACGCGCTGACCAGGGCTCCGAAACTTTAGACATTGCAAACGTGAGTGGTTTGTGGTCCACATAAGCCGTAAACGAACGACCCTCCAGCAAAAAACGAAAATGCCGTGTAGCTAAGAATAGCGCCAACAACTCGCGGTCAAAAACGCTGTACTTGCGCTCGCAGTCCCGCAATTTACGGCTGAAAAATGCCAACGGCTGCCATGCGTCGCCAACGCGTTGCTCTACAACGGCCCCCACAGCTATATCTGAAGCATCAGTTGTCAGCGCAATCGGGGCCTCTGAATCTGGATGGGCTAGGAGTGCCGCGCTAGCTAACGCGGACTTAGCACCATCAAAAGCAGTGATCCGGTCCGGGGTCCAAACCACTGTGTCAGTCGGCTTTCTTGAGCGCAGGGCCTCGTAGAGAGGCTGCAGGAGATGGGCTGCATTGGGAATGAACCTGTTGTAAAAGTTCACCATGCCTAAAAACTCCTGCAACTTTTTAACCACCAGAGGACGTGGGAACTCTGCCACCGCCTGCACCTTGGCAGGCAATGGAACTGCACCCTGCGCGGAAATTCGATGACCTAAAAAATCGATCACCGGTAAACCAAACTGGCACTTAACCGGATTAATGATCAAGCCATGTGCATCCAAGCGCTGAAAATTTTCTTTCAGGTGCAACAGGTGCTCCTCGGTTGACGAGCTGGCCACCAAAATGTCGTCCAGATAGACAAACACAAAATCGAGGCCACGTAACACGGAGTCCATCAGCCTTTGAAAAGTCTGTGCTGCCCCCTTTAGTCCAAACGGCATGCGGAGGAACTCAAAAAGCCCAAAGGGGGTGATTACTGCAGTTTTAGGTACATCGCTGGACTGCACTGGGACTTGATGGTAGCCGCGCACCAGATCCACCTTAGAAAAAATGGAAGCACCCGACAACCGAACAGAAAAGTCCTGAATGTGCGGAATGGGGTAGCGATCAGGCGTCGTCACGTTATTTAAACGGCGAAAATCGCCACATGGGCGCCACGACCCGTCTGCTTTTGGTACCATGTGAAGGGGGGAGGCCCACGGGCTGTTAGAGCGTCTAACAATACCCAACCTCTCCATGGTACCAAACTCCTCTTTAGCGATGGCCAGTTTAACAGCGTCGAGGCGGCGTGCACGTGCGAAAACGGGCGGTCCCGTAGTAGGGATGAAATGCTCGACCCCGTGTTTAGTTTCTGAAGAGGAAAAAGCAGGTGTAGTTAAAGAGGGGAATTCTGCCAACAAACCTTGAAAAACATCTCCTGAAACTAAAACATTAGCATGAGTTAGCGGCCCAGCCCCCCCAGACACACATGGGAAAGTTGCAAAAGTTACAGCGTCAATAAGTCTGCGGTTAGCAACATCTACTAACAGTCCATGAGCACATAAAAAATCTGCACCGATAATAGGAACAGTCACTGAGGCAACAACAAAATCCCACTCAAACTCACGACCATGGAAAGAAACTGTTGCCCGTCTAGTGCCAAAAGTTCCAATGGGAGAACCGTTAGCAGCAGTTAGCAGTGGGCCACTGCCTCGGCCTGCTAATTCAGGTCCAACAGGGTGGACCAAACTCTTCTGGGAACCAGAGTCAACCAGAAAACGACGTCCTGACAGGGAGTCTGTGACGAAGAGCAGCTCACCTCGCTCGCCAGCGCCCACAGCTGCTACTGAGCGCCGGCTTCCTCGTTTCCCGACACCCATGTGCATGGTGGGATGCAGCGCTTAGCCTTGTTTGCGAACCTCCGGTGGTAGAAACAAAGGGAGCTCCCCCGCCGAGTTCGCGCGCCAACAGCTGAAACCGCCGCTGGCTCCTCCATCTCCGTCTGCTCCGGCTCCACCGATGTACTCTGCACCGCGAACCGTCTGGTAGCCAGCAGGACCCGGTCCGCCTCCTCCGCCAAACCCCGGTAATCACCGGTAGATAAACAAGGGGAATTGGCCAAAGTAGCCCTCACTTGCGACGGAAGCTGGCGCAGGAAAATGTGAGGGAAAAGGAAACCCCCGTCGTCTGAACCAAGTAGCGACAGCATTTTGTCCATCATGTTCACAGCCGTGCCGTCACCCAAACCCGGCAGCGATAGCAGTTTATCAGCCCTCTCAGTTGAAGTCAAAGTGTACCTTCGAAGCAGAAACTCTTTGAGGGCGCCATATTTGCCCACGTGTGGCGGGTCGCGCAGCAGCGGCATGGCTTTGCGGGTTGACTGCATATCCAGAGCCGACACGACCAAGAAGTACCTGGTTTCATCTGCGTTCACGCCTCGGAGGCGAAAGAGTGCCTCGATGTGCTGGAACCACGAAACCGGGTCACTCTGCCAGAACTCCGGGAGCTTAACACTCGCTGCGGGAGCAAAGTCGGCTGGGTTCGGCTGCAACAGCTGGGCAGACGTCGCGGCGGCGGGGTCCGAAGAAGAAACAACATCCTCGTTTGGTTCTGACATATTTCACGTCAGGTCACCAACTGTAGCGTGTGAAGAAGGAGAAACAAACTGATCTGCAAGCAGTTGCCTTTAATCCTTCGAGCGTCAAAACCAGAGACAGAATGAATGAACATACACACGAACACTTCTTCTTCTTCACCCTGGTAAAACCTGGGGAGCACCTCGCTGGCTCCTCCTACTGGGTGAGAGAGAGATGAGGCCATATACCTCACCAACACAACAGTAGATTTATTTGGTCGGCTGCTTTCACTTTCATCTTCCAAGCATTTTATCGTATTTCCAAAATACTGTCTCGTAATGTTATTTGACACTTCTTGCAAACAACCGTTCTCTTGTTAAGCTCTGTCTTCCCCAGAACGTTGTAGGATCTGAAATGATTTTTAAAGACGAAGGAGCGAGTTGAATCACGCTGTCTCCCTCCTCCCTCCTTGCTAACAGGCTCCATTCAGATAAAGGGAGCTGTCTAACTAGCTTGCTGTACGCTGGCCTACATGGCCAAAATTCTACGGCGGCCGAATGGACACATAATGCAATATGCAGTAAGCTCAGGAGTAGGAACGGAAAAAATATTAAACACATTTTAAAATCGATTTTGGGACTTTTCTAATCAATTCTGAATCGCCAGGACTAAGAATCTAGATTATTTTAAAAATAAAAAATGTTCTGCACCCCTAGTTGAGGTTCACTTTTCGTGGACTCGCTCTATCGTGGTTTTTCAAAATAAGATTGGATATGACACACAACTGGTTGATTGATGGATGAGCCGCACGATCAGCATGGACATTTTATTTAAATTATTTCAATTATTTAGCACCTGCTGAACCTTTGTGTAGCTTAAACTGCAGGATAAGCTTCCTCCTGTAGATGACCAACTGATCTCTGTGTAGAGCGGAGAAGTACGCGTGGCCGAGAGCGTTTGCAGGTGGCAGAGTGCAGCCGACATTCAAGTCCCAGTAACATTTAGGTCCGGTACAGTTCAGGTCCCAGTAACATTTAGATCAGAGTAATGTTCAGACAAAGGTAACATTCAGGCCCAGTAATATGCAGGCCCAGTAAAGTTCAGCCCAGTAATGTTTGGGGCCAGTACCATTCAGACTCAGGCGATGTGTGAACTTCTGCAGGTCTGTTGGGACTCAGAGTTGAAGGGCATGATTTGATATTTAGTTTAGTTTAGTTTCTACACCCTCAACAGGGTCCTGGAGGGCGCGTAGGAGTTTGCCCAACCAGTTTACATGTGCTTTGTGGACTTGGAAAAGGCATTTGACCGCATCCCTCGGGGGGTTCTGTGGGGGGTACTCCGGGAGTATGGGGTACCAGGCCCATTGATATGGGCTGTTAGGTCCCTGTACGACCGGTGTCAGAGCTTGGTCCGCATTGCCGGCAGTAAGTCAGGCTCGTTTCCAGTGAGAGTTGGACTCCGCCAAGGTTGCCCTTTGTCACCGATTCTGTTCATAACTTTTATGGACAGAATTTCTAGGCGCAGCCAAGGTGTTGAGAGGATCCGTTTTGGTGACCTTAGAATCGCTTCTCTGTTTTTTGCAGATGATGTGGTCCTACTGGCTTCATCAGTTCGTGATTTACAACTTTCACTGGAGCGGTTTGCAGCCGAGTGTGATGCGGCCGGGATGAGGATCAGTTCCTCCAAATCCGAGGCCATGGTCTTGAGCCGGAAAAGGGTAGCATGCCCTCTCCGGGTCGGGGAGGAGGTCCTGCCCCAAGTGGAGGAGTTTAAGTATCTCGGGGTCTTGTTCACGAATGAGGGAAAACTGGAGCGTGAGATCGATAGGCGGATAGGTGCAGCATCCGCAGTGAAGCGGGCGCTGTACCGGTCTGTCGTGGTGAAGAGAGAGCTGAGTCAAAAGGCAAAGCTCTCAATTTACCGATCGATCTACGTTCCCACCCTCATCTATGGTCATGAGCTTTGGGTTGTGACCGAAAGAACGAGATCTCGGATACAAGCGGCTGAAATGAGTTTTCTCCGCAGGGTGTCTGGACTCTCCCTTAGAGATAGGGTGAGAAGCTCAGTCATCCGGGAGGGACTCGGAGTAGAGCCGCTGCTTCTCCACATCGAGAGGAGCCAGTTGAGGTGGCTCGGGCATCTGGTTAGGATGCCTCCTGGACGCCTCCCTGGTGAGGTGTTCCGGGCATGTCCCACCGGGAGGAGACCCAGAGGAAGACCCAGGACACGCTGGAGGGACTATGTTTCTCGGCTGGCCTGGGAACGCCTTGGGATTCCCCCAGAGGAGCTGCTCCAAGTGGCTGGGGAGAGGGAAGTCTGGGCCTCCCTACTTAGGCTGCTACCCCCGCGACCCGACCCCGGATAAGTGGACGAAAATGGATGGATGGATGGATGAAGAAAACAATCTTGTTATATCTACGCCTTATTCTCCATTCTCCAACAAACAATTCAAACAAACAATGTTTTTAATACCAAAACAAAATTAACAACTTATTTAACTTCCTTTATCTCATATAATTACTCATTAAATTCCATATATATATA